>SKCR01006592.1:0-43746 GCA_019454045.1 Zanthoxylum bungeanum | reverse complement strand
TTATGACAAGTGTCATGAATCCGAAATGGATTCCATGTATAACAACTATTTTGGATACTAGTTGTTGTACCACAAGGCATTGAGCCTATTGTACATTAAACGTCTTCAAGGAAGACATTACATGGAAGGCAACATACCAACGTACAAAGCTGGGCTTTTGACGGAAAGGTATCGTTATCAACATTGTGTTAATAACGGTTCAACCTTTTACCTGTTGCCATGGTAAATCCATTTTGAAGATGCTTGTTGATAACTACGTATTTCATTTATGAAATGTGTCAGTTATAGATCAAAATCGTTTCCTGAAAAGGAAACCTTTTGGAGAATGTTTATAACATTCTGACGATTTTGTATAACCAACAAACGAGGTTTGCGGGTTATTCGATCCATGTTTGGATTAATGCAAGCATAAGGTTCTTGGAACTGTCGTTTTGAAATAATCATAATGGTTTATGATTTGACTCAAAAACGAAATAATTCTTGTGTATATAAGGAGGTTAGTGGGAGAGCGCACTGACAGTGAAATTCCCATATAGCAATGATGAAAGCTTGGCTTTCAATAGAAATTCTCCGTAGAATTCTGGGGGAGTAACAACCTTATTCGAGGATAAAGATCTACTGGGATAGATTTGGAGTTGGTTAACACTCTCTGGAAATTGTACATTTAAAATGTACTTGATTTGGTGTCTCATACGCTTCGAGCATATGGAGTCACAATCGGGTCAATCCAAGTGATAGTCACTGGATTGAAGATTAAGAACATCTGTGAGTATCTGAGAGAACTAAAGATGTTGTCTTAAACTATGGAGATGGAGAACTTGAAGTGACTGGGATCACTGCTGCAAGTTTCCAAAAATTAAATATTGTGGTACTATAAAGTTTGAACATTGGGACAGTGAGCTGGAAATCTTCCGAGCAAGATAACTGTTGCCGAATAAAAACAAAATGCGGATTATTGCTGCAGCTGAGGCAGCAATAGAAGCCATTTGGATCGAAAATAAATCTAATTAGATTAGATATAGTTCTTTTAGCAGCTGAGCTAGGTTTCAGCACAGACTAAGGAATTAAAGGTCTCATCGACGATCCATATATATACTTCTATATCATCTGATTCGTTCGGATCATACATCGTGGCGATGTGATGATCGTGTAAATCGCGTCAGACGATAATTAAGCAAATCCGCTGACGAAAATCTTTTCTCAGCAATTTGAGTGAACCGTACATAGTTCGGGTGTTAGACACTCGAGTGACTGGCTATGTGCCAAGTGGGAGATTGTTGGATAATATGACCCATAGCGTCACTATTTGTACAGATCACGGTGTTGTTGTACAAATTAACTATGTGACAAGGAAATTGCACTCTCATCATTTGTGATTAGATCACCGTAGATGTATAAATGAAGAGAGGTCCATATGATTAGTTCCTGGATTGAGATGATATGAGACAGTATCAGTCCACGAAGGATTAATCATTAAATATCCCTATCCGGAGTATTATCGAGACAGGACATCGATAATGCGGAATAGGCTAGTATTGCACTTGTGCGCGTTGTGAGGGCACGACGACATAGTTCTCATATATTTAAGTATTGGATACTTATGCAAGTGCGATAGGAGCTTGTGTTTCACCGATGGTACGGGAAACAGCTTCGCTCTGGATAGACCCCTCGGAATCCCATTGGTATTATGACTATGTGTCTATGGGAGTCAGACATCAGGGTAGGTGTATTTGGTCTTAACCTGAGACTTGCACCGCTAATACTTACGATAATCGGTAGACTTTGGTCTTGGTGGTACAGGGCTTTAACCGGTTCTGCGTACACCACTTCTGGGTTTATCAGAGAGTCGTAGTGTATTGGGTGTGATGTCAAGACGGAAGTATCACTTCAGTCATAGTGGAGATGATGACACGCAGGATACGGTACTAGTGCTCTTGAGTGATGCGCATCCAATCATGATATTATGACCAGGTCATGAATATCTGATTATAGAGACTAGTTACCAGACATCCGACATGTGCTTCGGACGGGGCAAACACTTATCCAGCCCCAGCCCTAGCACGTGACTATCCGATACTGGGCCGATATGCACAATATTACGACGGTATACTACGCTTGATACAGATCTATATATTCCTGTAAGAATATTTCTGGAGAATTGGGTAGGCATGGCTCTTTGCTAGAAGCCAACCTTGTCTTGTAAATCGGTATAAACGTAGTACGAGGTACTTACGTGTTCGGATAGTCCGACGACCGTATTTACTGCCAACATATCCGGAGATCTCATGGGTCGCTTCCTGAAGATTCACCGATGACGTATGACTCGCACTTTAATTAATCTGGGATTAATTGGAAGAGAGAGAAAATTAATATGGGATTAATTACGGAGATATTTTATCTCGGATAAAATATTGTTAAAGAGAGAGAACGATTAATTTGGAATTAATCGGTAAAATTAATATATTCGATATATTAATCGAAATTAGATTTCGACGCGGAATTGAAATTGGATTTTAATTCGGGCGAACGAATTAATTTAGAATTAATTCGTTAGCAACGTGAATAATGATTTCGCTAAGCGTAATCATTTAATTACGACGCGACGGAAAATTCGTTAATTTGGAATTAGCGAACCCGAGCCCGAGAGTGATTGCGAGCGCATTCGCATTTCGAATTCGAGCGCGGCACGCAAGTCACATCAAGCGTCAAATCGTTAGTCACATCATGCGACAAATCAATTATCACTTTGAGTGATGTGACTTGACAACATGTCACTTTATTAAAGTGATGTGATATGACTTAAAGTAAAAGTAGAAGTGATGGGTGAAAAGTTGATTGAAAGCTTTTGCTTTTTGCTTTTGACTTTTTAATAAAAGTTTTGTATATCTTTTATTTACTTACTTGGTAAATAAAATAAAAAGAAAGGTAATACAAAAAGGCATCACTTTTTCTCTCTTTTGTTTTCAACATTCACGGTTTTGGCAAAATGGAGCCAAAATGGTTTCTCTCTTCTCACGGTCTCCTTGACCGATTTTCTTCTTCATTTTTTCTGGTTTTTCACACAAAATGGAGAAGATTTTGATCTTGTAGCAAGATCTAAGTGCTAGCACACTCATGGAGGAATACAAAGGTGATAGGGAAGTGAGTTTGTGAGCTTGGAAAGCTTGAAGCTTGGAGCTTCAATGGTGTCTCCCATGGCCGAACCTTGAAGAAGCCGAACCAGTCACCACCGTGCAGCTCCTCACACGCGCAGCTCACTGCCGAGCAAGGGAGAGCAGTTCGCACTTCATCTTTGTTGCATCTCTACCGATCAATGTGAGTTATTCCGCACCTCCTTTGATATGTATTCAACTCGTTTATGCATGATTTATGATCCTTGGGACTTGATTGAAACTCAACAGCGCACAAGTGTAATACTAGTCTTTTACGCATTATCGATGTCCCATCTCGATAATACTCTGACTAGGGATATTTAATGATTAAACCTTCGTGGATTGATACTGTCTCATATCATCTCAATCCGGAACTAATCATATGGACCTTCTATCATTTATACATCTTTGGTAATCTAATTACAAATGACAGAAGAGCAATTTCCTTTGTCACATAGTTAATTTGTACAACAACACCATGATCTGTATAAATAGTGACGCTATGGGTCATAAATGTCCAACAATTAGAATATTGAGGGACTCTGAGTTTGCGACATAATTTGGATGTAATGCATATAGAAAAAAAAATATATGTGAGAGTTTAGTGGGCACACTATTCAATATTTCAGGTAAGACAAAAGACACTATAAATGCTAGATTGGACCTACAAGATCTTAGAATTCGCAGTGAATTGTATTTACAAGTCACTTCTCGAGGTCTTATTAAACCATCTGCTAGTTACGTGCTAACTCAATCAGAGAGAAAATCATTCTTTGATTGGCTTAAAATGGTTAAATTCCTGATGATTATGCATCGAATATTGGGTTTTGGGTCAGAGATGATACAATAACGGGGTTAAAGAGTCACGATTGTCATGTGCTTCTCGAGATTCTCTTTCCTGTTGGCATTCGACATTATCTGCCCCCGAATGTATACGACGTCGTACTTGATCTATGTGGCTTCTTTAAACAATTATGTCATAGGACATTATGATGTGATGGTACATCTGGCCGTGCATTTACCGATTGAAGCTAGGAAGGGAGGTCATGTCCATTATAGATGGATGTTTCCCATTGAGAGGTACTATACAGTTTTAAATATTACATTCTTAAATTTTTTCTGTGCATTAAATTTATTATTAATGCAAACTTGTTGTCATATCTGCAGGGCTTTGGGACATTACAAACAATATGTGAAAAACAAGGCGCGACCTGAAGGGTCAATAGCAGAAGTTGTTGTAATCAGTGAAGCAATAACATTTTGTTCGATGTACATGCAGAATATTGAAACTCATTTTAATCGTCGGCCACGAAACTATGATGGAGATGCAAATAATAAGCAAGATATCACAGTGTTCAGTCAAAATTGTAGACCATTTGGAGCAGTAGGTGTCAAATTACTGACATTTGAGGAAGTTCAACGTGCACATTGGTTTATATTGAGTAATTGCGATGAAGTGCAACCGTATTTAACGTAAGTCTTTTTGGTGCATAACTATATTTTTTTGCCATACATTAACCTAACTCATTTTTTGTAGGCAACATATTACAATGCTATAATGTGGTGGTGACCATAACGTTGATGGAAGACACAAAAAAGAATTTCCTAAATGGTTTGAGACAACTGTAAGGCCTAACATTGTATATTTATTTTTATCCTAACAGTAAATATTTCAATTTGTTATATTAACACACACATTTCTCTCATTGTTAGATAAACAACCAAGTGCAAAATGTTCAACTGGACTCGTCATCCTCGTTGGTTTCCTTGGCTTATGGGCCTCAAAAGCAGGCTTATGAATACAGTGGATGCATTGTGAACGGAGTTAGATTTCATACCGAGCAGCGAAATGTTTCACATGTCACTCAGAATTATGGAATTGTAGTCCAAGGAGAACACATCTCAGATATTATTGACTTGTACGGAGTGTTGCAATCAGTCATTGAGTTGATATACAGACCCAGACGATGTATTGTGCTATTAGAATGCAAGTGGTTTGACACAAATGCCAGAAAGAGGAGAATTCAAGTTAGTAATCACCTAACGTCAATTAATGTTCAACGTTATTGGTACAAGAATGATCCATATATTTTTTATACCCAAGCACGGTCAGTGATATATATATCTTATCCAAAGCTAGGAAATGGATGGATGGTGGTAGAAAAGTTACAACATATGGGCATTTGGGACACGCAGGAGAAAGATAGTGTTGAAGTTTCAGATGAAGCAGAACAACTCTTTGACAACTTTGAAGTTCCTGAACAGATATTTCATTTATCAAATGTCATCGTTAATGAAAATATCACGTTAACTCGAGAAAATACAGATGTTGAGATAATTCCTAATTCACAAGTTCGCGTGGAAGCAGAAAATGAAGAAGAATTTGAAACTGAAGATGAGTCCGATACCAGTCACGAATCCTCAAATAACGAAGATATTAGTGACTAATCTAGTTAGTGTATGATGTGATTGATGAATAATTTTTATTATTATAATGAATGGTTGTTGTTTGAATTATTATTAAATATGGTTGAATGATTATTGTTGTTATTAATAGTATAATTATCATATTATTATTATTGTTATTATTATTAATGTTAGCAATTTAGCGTCGAATACTATTATCGACGCTAATTTAAGACCTTTAGCGTCGAAATAGAATATTCGACGCTAAAGGTCTTAAATTTAGCGTCCAAATAATATTCGACGCTAAATATTAGACATTTAGACATTTAGCGTCGCATACTATTATCGACACTAAATTTAAGATCATTAGCGTCGAAACCTTATCGACGCTAAATGTATAACATTTAGCGTCGATTTGAGATAATTCGACCCTAAATGAAAAAATTAAAGTTCCCCCAAAAAATACCCGTGATTTTTTGATTACCCGCCAACATTTTAGCGTCGAATTATTCGACGCTAAAAGAAAATTATTTCAACGCTAAATTTCCCTTAAATCCCTAAAACCAGATTCTCTTTCTTTCTAGCCTCTACACTTCAACCACGGCTAAATCTCTCCTCTCTTTCTATCATACACCAGAGTTTGATTCCCGGTAAGTTTTCTTTAATCTCTGATTTGAATTACATTTTGGATAGTAAATCTTTGATTCCCTTAAGTTTTTTATTATTGGGTTTATCTTGATTTTAGATAGTAAATATTACATTTTGGATAGTAAATCTTCATTTCATTCAAGTTATTGCCTAGATTGGTTTTGCTTCTTGATTTTTGATTTTTGCTTATTAATTTATATGTTTCTGGCTACATGATAACCAAGAACAGCATCAATTGCTTCTGTTCTTGGTTATCATGTAGCCAATTCACTCTCCATCTCATATACCTCTTGTGTCTTTGGTAATTGAAGAAAAATTTGTGTTTCTGCATTTGTGGTTTCATCCATTTGAACTGCATCTGAGTTAACAGTCTTCCTTCTTTTTGTCAATGAATCTTCCAGTCCCTCATCCTCATGTTTTCTTTTTGTTGTCTTTAGCAAGGTTGCTTTAACTTCATCACCCACCTCTACTCTTACTTTAGCTTTCCATCTGAGCTCTGATCGTCCTCACTGCCAGTGTAGAATTGATGTCTTCCCTCTGCAAAAGTTTCCTTAGCATATTCACTTTTACCCTTATATTTGCTTGCTCTTGCTTTATATACATGACTGTTGCTTGCATTTTTGATATCCAACAGAATTCGAATTGTTAGATATTTCCACATATAATTGCTAGTCCCATTTTGATCCACCTCTAATACTTCCCCCACCTTACATCTGATGATTTTAGCCATTTTATTACTCATACACATCACCTGTACATTGTGGACTTGTATCCAATAAGAAGAGTACTTTTAGTACTTCTTCGAAAGTTCAGACAGGACTATCAACGCTTTGTCAAAATGCCAAGGGCCTGTTGTAAGAATCCTTCTTCTATCTACATTGGAGGAAAATTTGAGAATGAAAATGTTGCTTCCCAAGCTCTCCACTTTCACTTCCTGAAGGGTTCTCCATAACTGCTGTACCATGTTCCTATAAGCTTCTCTGTTCACGCTCCTTGTTGTAAGAACTTTCACAGTCAGACAAAAAGATGTCATTTTTTCCCTTTCCAATGGAGATCCCTCTCTAGTGTTACTGTGTCATTAACATCCTCATCTATTGATAAAGACTCACATAACCTACTTAAAGCTTCAGCGTCCATCTTGAATGAACAAATAATACCCCTAGAATGAATGAACTCTCACCAACCTAATGTTGGAGGTTTTTAGGGGGAATATCGGTAACGCAGCGGAATCGCGTAAAATCAAAATTTTCTGATTTCAAAACTTTTTCTCGGATCAATTAAATAAACTTATTTATTTAATTATCCAATTATCAAATTCTGAAAAATTAAACAAGAAATCAAATTTCTTGGTAATTGCCGAATTGCCCCAAAACTTTGTTAATTTGTCATTTTAGTCCTAAAGTTTCAAATACAATTTTGGATGATTCTAAAATGTTTTTCAACACATCTAATGCATCAAAATCAGATTTCACACAAATCCCCAATTTTTAGTCTAATGTCGTGAGCCACCCAAAATTTTCAATTAATTGTAATTTGGTCCCTTTAGTTCAAAACATGCCAAGATCAAATCCAATCAATCTAAAATTTTACATGCATCATATTCATATCATAATACATCACATATATGAAAAGCCCCAAATTTGGAGTGGGTTATGAACCCTAATTTTTCAATTTCTTCAAATTGTCCAATTTCACCAAATTTACAAAATCCAACACTTTAATCCATTCATACTTCACCAATCTAGCCTCACCACTTTGAAACCTCTAGAACAATTCTAGGTCACCAAGGAGTGGCTTACTAACTCTAGACTGACAACTTTGATTTCCAAAGAATCAAACGTAAGCTTTAAAACAAGTTTAAGCTCACTTACATGCATCAATCTTTCACACAAGTTCTTAAACAAATAAACACAAACTATAATAGAAGAAAGAACATCAAAGCAACACAAAATGATGCCAATAATTTAGAAACAATTTTCATGTTGAACGCTTTAAAGAAAGACTTACAAAATCCAAGTTTTCAGGCTTTTCTCCTTTGGCCTTCAAGCTTTTCTCTCAACTTTCTTTTATGTTTATTTTGTGTATTTGAACTTGTTAAACCCTAAAAATGAAACAAAACAATATATACCTCCTCCAAAATGAGCCTTGGCCGAAATTTATGTTTCATTTGAAGGTTTATCAACTTGTTTTGCTTTTTATCATTACACTTTAATGATTCCAAACAAGTCAACAATGACAACTAAAGCATTTTCAAAAATATCACAAACTTTGATATTTTTATTTTTAATTAATTTAATTATTTAAAAATTAAATAATTAAATAATTATTTAAATACAAATATTTTAAATATATGTATAATATTTATTTTAATATCCAAATACATATATATTTATGATATATGTCAAATATCACAATTTGACATTTAATTAATGTGTATTTAACAAAATCTATCATTAAGTACAAATACACAATAATTAAGAAATGATTATTAGGTCCCTTCGCATGTATTATTCGTTTAACCTTTAAACGACTTATAAATAATCAGTATTATTCATAAATATTGCACTAGTACTCTATGAGTATATTTCATTAGTGAGACTCTATAGATTCAGGCATATCCGTCACAAAATCCAATTTCGTGTCCATAATTTACCCACCCGTAAATTATGACGACCACAGATAAACTCGATGAATCATACAGGTCGAGGTCATTGCATACGTATAATCTCTCCGTCACATGTATCCAGATAATACCAGAGATATAGATGTAAACGTCAAATCTCTATAGGTATATCTCGTCGACGTATCTATTAGCAATCTCTAATAACATTCGGAACTCACTTCTGAAGTATACTGTGGCCACAGATTTAACAGACTGCTAATCATATATGGACTACCTATGCTCTGTACACAGAACTGACGGATCCTATCTTGATACATATAGGATATCCTGAGGATCGGTCTACACCCAACGAACAGGCGGATGTCTGATCTAAATAGATCGGTGACGTGACTGACATCTAAGTGTGGAGGATGTCTCATACATCCACAGTGGTATCTCAAGTCGAAGGACCACTATGCTACTCAACCCGAGAAGATTATTATTGACGTTGGTGTACCATCCATTAAAAATCTTCGGTGAGTCGTTCAGTGTTTATCTATTATAAACACCTACACGTCTATATGAGTCTCTCTAGACTCATGGTTCATTGAGATAAACCATCAGACCAAGTCTCGATATACGACATGTACTGGTCTCAACGAATTTGACTAACAGACCCGTGTTAGTGAATCTTGACCAGGAACTATATTTGATAATATACATTTAACAGTGACACTTACCAATGTCAATTATAAACTACCTTTGTAACTGTGTACTGCATTATATATTATCGGGCCTTTGTCTAATATATACATATCACTAAACAACATTTAGTTTCAATCTAATCGTAATCAGATCGAATACGTATATAAAAACAAGAGGTGCAACCATAAATAAGTAATATTATGGAAAATGGGATGTTCGTATTCATGAATCAGACATAAATACGGTCCGGATTGGCGCTCTGGCACCACAACCCAACAATTTCTCCCACTTGCTCTAGTGCCAATCCACGATATCATATACACATCTCAATGTGTATCGTATGCACATGGCCCTCAAAAGCTCACCCAGTACTCAAGAGGTAGGCAACAAGAAGCAGGTCCGCTATGACATATTGAGTTTGTCAAACAAACTCCATCGTTCCTATAGCCATCATCATTCATATTTTTTAGAATCTAAATTATACATTAATATGACTTTGATGCTACATCAGTATTGTGCTACCGCTACTGAGTTGTCCAAGTATTTAGGGATCAAATCCAAAATACTATGCGGACAACCGCCAACACAACACCAATATAAAACTTCTAATTTATAAGGTCACTATGCAACTTCATAAGTCAATACTTCATAAGTTGCATCTAATTCCACTAAATAGTAGAATCCTTCGTGACACTCCCACTGCATCTTTTGTGACTCTTTATGACGTAGACTGTCTAACGTCATAATTAGTCTCAAAACTAATATGACCCTAATGGTTGCAGACTGTATTCTCCATGAATTAGAAACTCGTTCTTAATATCTCAAAGATCACAAAGAACGTGTTTCAAGATCCATCATATGGTCTATAGGATATCAAAATAACTCGTAACAGTTACGAATTAAATCGATATCTACAATCTCACATATAAAGTATTATTAGTCATCATAAATGATACATAAGATTGATTAGACATTCTAATCAATATCTCTTTTGGAAAAGGAATCATCATTTACGAAAGATGAATACTTTATATAAGACACACAATAACTGTCCAACAGTTATACTAACTGTCATACAGATAGCCTAGTTATGTCATTTATTAGATCATATCAAATGTACGAATAATAGGAGTATCTCACAAGTCTCTTAGTTTTATATCTTATATAAAACTTTATATCAAATATAACAGAGACTACTCTCATGCTTTCACGGAGTAAAGAAGACTTAGGTAAATCTTTTACCTGACAAACATCTCATTATTACTATAATAATGATAATGTTGTTAGGATATATAACACTAGAAAGTAATTTGTACGCTCCCATTAACCCTTCAATTATATATGTATTCTCTATACTTTGACAAGATCAGACAATCTGATTATATCAAAAACAGAGAACACAGATTTCCGGAAGACTTATCCGAGTCTACAATAGGCTCTATAAGCTAGAATACTAAACTGCGATCTCAGCAGAACACAAACTCTAGGGCCATTCCAGAATGAACTCTTCAAACAAAGAAATCACAACTGATCTCTTATCTGAATAAGTCATTCAAAAACGCCATTTTGCATTCTTTAGCTAAAACGTACAGTTTAATATCAACATTAACCAATATATCTTTAATTGTTCAATTTAGTGTGACTAGAGACAAGTTTCCTCAGAATCTACAATAGATTGCTGAGTATAACTTTTCTCACTGTCATACTTTAAAGGTCAAACCTTTAATAAGCTCACACTGCTTTCGCTGCGCAAACAATTAGCACATATCATGAACTAATTCATAATGAAAGCGTAATCAAGTTCAAAATTTGATCGTAGTAGGCTATGAACAATCTTAGATCTATGGTTCAATGGTGAACTTCTAGAATCGATATCAAATATCGCTTCCATTATAAGTTATAGGATAATTTTCTTCGGTTTAAGAAAACACAGAACCATTAAGTATCAATACTCGTAAATGATTCTGATATCCTATTAGACTTATATAGAATATGTATAAGGGTTGTTTCATCTTATTAATTACGCAGTTCCATTTATAATTTATCATTCTCACATTTGACTTCAATAAGTCAAGTCTTTTCTACAATAATTAACATCCGATGTTACACACCAAGTAATAAAATAATTTTATTACTTAGGATCGTAGGAAAGATATTCTATTAAATAGAATACAATATTCTATTAAACAGAATAAATGATAAACTTTTACTTATACCTCCGAGGGGTAAGTAATTTCCATTATATAACTATTATATAAAAGAAATATTCAAATCTCAAACTTTCAAGATTCGAATTTTCTTCCTATACATATCATATATGTAATTGTAGAAAATAATGGAACCTAAATAAAAAAAAAAACTGAGTGTGTACTGGAGCATATCCCCAAGAGTATTGAAACTAATTCGGTAACATTCAATATCAAACGAATCAAATCATATAAGATTCGACTGCTGCCACTACTCAATTCCATCAAGATGGAATCGTGGAAGAATAATATTGAATAAGAATCATATACACTGAATAGCCTTAGAACTAATTGCTTTAAATTCATATGTTTGATCGTATCAAAGATCTTTGAACAGTTCAAAGACTTGTAATGAATTTTAAGGATAGAGTTCTCAAAAAACTTCAGATTGAATATATTTGAACAAGTCAAAAATGTTCAATCTACGTTTCATCAGAACAGATTGAAAGTTCTTGATCATTTCAAAACGTTCAATATGTGTTCTTTCAGAAACACGTAACTAAGTTATGACAATTCATAAACTAAGTTACGAAGTAAAGAAAACTACCTTAAGCAATTACAATTCATTAAACTACATACATATAATGTATCAGTTTAATAAATCTGGTGGTCCAATGACAAATCATTGGTTAAACGAGATTTTAATCACCTTCTCGAATACAATATTCATTAAATGGATAATGATATGTGGTGTGATCTCGTATCAAACCATCCATTACCATACGGAATAAGCATCCAATGCTTAAGTGATAAAATCTCATAAAGCACCGTTCTAAATTATTTACTTTACCGAATAATTTTCTTAATGTTTATCTCTACGTCAATGACACTACTAGTTATATTTAAAATATATAATAATTTTTTATAAAGAACAAGTAACTATCCAATATTCGCAAGTTCCGATATCAAATATCAAAACAATCATTAACTAATATTTTAAATAACTAGACGGGAGATCTGGTATCCAATACCTATAGTTGTAGTATTGTGAAAATCGATATTTTCTATATACAACTATACGCATCTCATTTCTTTAGCTTTAATATTTGCCTTCAACTATTCACAACAATTGTAAATAATTGATTAGCAAATTGTGTCAAAACATTGCCTCTAAAGGTCACTAAAGCTAAGAAACACCATTACTAGATAAACAAATACCTAATGAGGCTTTCTTAATGCCAGTCAAGAATCTCGAGATATGAACTAATTCAAGTCAATTCTTACTGCATAAGAAACTATTCTCTCTAAAGTATTATATCCTAAAAGGGATATCTATCTAGATTATCTATCATGACTTAGAAACTAAGTCATTAACCATCTTGATTTTTCAAGAAAATCAGAACAACAGTTCCCGATGGTTTAGACCAATCTAATAATATCCTAGTCTAGTAGTATCTAGAACCTATTCTAGAATAACTGCAACCAAGAGTCAAGTCAGATAACATATCAAAATATATGTGCAGTAAATAAAAGTTTAATTCTATATAAACAATAGAATAAGGAAACAAACAAGCGGCAAATTCCATAACAGTACACACTGCCTAAGTTATGGAATATTTTAAACTTAGCAGTGCCTCCCACTATTTTACGTAATACCGTAATCCCCAACGGAAAAACGAGAATTCAATAATTAAATCGAATTCCATAATGGGAAGAGGACCCCATGAATATATTTCGACTCACAGCAGAGGCACGGTCTCGCCTACGTATATTCACAGGTAGACAACTCATTGTCAATCACTCATTAGTGACTCCTGAGTTTCCGGTCCTGGTCGTTTCTTGTTGTCGCTACTAAGGCAAGGCCCACAAGGAGACGTACCAAACTCAAATTACTTGCGTAACCCTGACAGCTAGGGCACGTTCAGGATTCCGCTTTCGCTTGAATTTATCTAGTATCTTATATACATCCGGCATAAATAAATCTCTATCGGCTACACCCTCACAGCAGAGGCATGGTCTCGGATGTAGTCACAGAAAAATATTTATAAACCGTATTGACAAGGTGAACCAAGAAACAAGTATTCCAAATACTAGTTACTTTAAAACCTTATTAAGCGGGGATATTCCATAAAGTGTCATACACTTTAAATTTAATCAAATTAAATGAAAGCATGCATGCATTAAGTAAAGAAAGAACAAGCATTAGATTTTAAAGGGCTAATCATATCGGGGTGTCCAGAATCAGCTCGCTCTGATACCATTTTGTTGGGGTTTTTAGGGGGAATATCGGTAACGCAGCGGAATCGCGGAAAATCAAAATTTTCCGATTTCAAAACTTTTTCTCGGATCAATTAAATAAAATTATTTATTTAATTATCCAATTATCAAATTCTGAAAAATTACACAAGAAATCAAATTTCTTGGTAATTATCGAATTGCTCCAAAACTTTGTTAATTGATCATTTTAGTCCAAAAGTTGTCAAATACAATTTTGGATGATTCTAAATCATTTCTAAAATGTTTTTCAACACATCTAATGCATCAAAATCAGATTTCACACAAATCCCCAATTTTTAGTCTAATGCCGTGAGCCACCCAAAATTTTCAATTAATTGCAATTTGGTCCCTTTAGTTCAAAACATGCCAAGATCAAATCCAATCAATCTAAAATTTTGCATGCATCATATTCATACCATAATACATCACATATATGAAATCCACAAATTTGGAGTGGGTTATGAACCCTAATTTTTCAATTTCTTCAAATTGTCCAATTTCACCAAATTTATAAAATCCAACACTTTAATCCATTCAATACTTCACAAATCTAGCCTCACCACTTTGAAACAACTCTAGAACAATTCTAGGTCACCAAGGAGTGGCTTACTAACTCTAGAATGGCAACTTTGATTTCCAAAGAATCAAAAGTAAGCTTTAAAACAAGTTTAAGCTCACTTACATGCATCAATCTTTCACACAAGTTCTTAGCCAAATAAAAACAAACTATAATAGAAGAAAGAACATCAAAGCAACACAAAATGATACCAAGAATGTTAGAAACAATTTCCATGTTGAAAGCTTTAAAGAAAGACTTACAAAAATCCAAGTTTTCAGGCCTTTTCTCCTTTGGCCTTCAAGCTTTTCTCTCAACTTTCTTTTATGTTTATTTTGTGTATTTGAACTTGTTAAACCCTAAAAATGAAACAAAACAATATATACCTCCTCCAAAATGAGCCTTGGCCGAAATTTAGGGAGAAATAAATAAAATATCTAGATATTTTGCTTTTGTTTCATTTAAAGGTTTATCAACTTGTTTTGCTTTTTATCATTACACTTTAATAATTCCAAACAAGTCAACAATGGCAACTAAAGCATTTCCAAAAATATCACAAACTTAGGATATTTATATTTTAATTAATTTAATTATTTAACAATTAAATAATTAATAATTATTTAAATACAAATATTTTAAATATATGTATAATATTTACTTTAAATATCCAAATACATATATATTTATGATATATGTCAAATATCACAATTTGACATTTAATTAATGTGTATTTAACAAAATCTATCATTAAGTACAAATACACAATAATTAAGAAATGACTATTAGGTCCCTTCACATGCATTATTCGTTTAACCTTTAAATGACTTATAAATAATCAGTATTATTCATAAATGTTGCCCTAGTACTCTATGAGTATATTTTATTAGTGAGACTCTCTAGATTCAGGCATATCCGTCACAAAATCCAATTTCGTGTCCATAATTTACCCACCCGTAAATTATGACGACCACAGATAAACTCGCTGAATCATACAGGTCGAGGTCATTGCATACGTATAATCCCTCCGTCACAGGTATCTGGATAATACCAGAGATATAGATGTAAACGTCAAATCTCTATAGGTTATCCCGTCGACATATCTATTAGCAATCTCTAAATAACATTCAGAACTCACTTCCGAAATATACTGTGGCCACAAATTTAACAGACTGCTAATCATATATGGACTATCTATGCTCTGTACACAGAACTGACGGATCCTATCTTGATATACACAGGATATCCTGAGGATCGGTCCACACCCAACGAACAAGCGGAGGTCTGATCTAAATAGATCGGTGACGTGACTGCCATCTAAGTGTGGAGGATGTCTCATACATCCACAGTGGTATCTCAAGTCGAAGGACCACTATGCTACTCAACCCCGAGAAGCTTCTTATTGACTTTGGTGTACCATCCATTAAGAATCTTCGGTGTGTCGTTCAATGTTTATCTATTATAAACACCTACACGTCTATACGAGTCTCCCTAGACTCATGGTTCATTGGGATAAACCATCGGACCAAGTCTCGATATACGACATGTACTGGTCTCAACGGATTTGACTAACCGACCCGTGTTAGTGAATCTTGACCAGGAACTATATTTGATAATATACATTTAACAGTGACACTTCCCAATGTCAATTACAAACTACCTTTGTAGCTGTGTACTGCATTATATATTATCGGGCCTTTGTCTAATATATACATATATCACTAAACAACATTTAGTTTCAATCTAATCGTAATCAGATCGATACGTATATAAAAACAAGAGGTGCAAGCATAAATAAGTAATATTATGGAAAATGAGATGTTCGTATTCATGAATCATACATAAATACGGTCCGAATTGGCGCTCTGAGCACCAACCCCAACACCTAAGACCGCCTAATAATTGATATTAAAAACTAATAGTCTTACTGATACCCTAGAAAAGCACCACTCTCATGACAAATGAACAAAGAAACTCAGAAAGAGTTTAATTCAGCTTCATCTAACCTTAGGGAAGAACTTCTTTATGTCGGAAGAGCCCATCTTTAAAAATCAGGTGTTTCACCACAATGCATATCACAATGCACCAATTACATATATTAGGGAAAAGAAGTAGAGAGGGTGATGAAACTCATAATACTGCTGGGAAGAAGAGGAAAACAGGCATTGAGACACATTTACAACAAAATGATGCTACAAGAACGTTTACTCTGGAGGCATGGAGTTATAGCTTTAGTTTGTAAATTACTTTTCTTATATATGTTGGATTAACATTTGTTTTGAGGCTTGGTGTGCAGACACTTAAATTCTTTATAAAGTTATCTAAATAAGATAATTGTAATGCAATTTGTTGATTTCATTTACTCATATGCTTGCATATTCACTAATTAAGCATGGCCACATCATAGCTTTAATTTACGATTAAATTATTTACGATTTAACATCAAGATTTGGATTTATATATTTTTTTAGTTTGTGATTTCCACTTAAGTATCCAGTTCATGTTTAAAACTTGTTTCTTAATTCATGTTCCGAATAATATATTGTGATGGAAACCTGAAACTTTGTGTGTTTTTGCAGATGGAACCGGGAAATCGCAGACAGGCTAATGTGACTCCATCTACATCAGCAAGGACAATTGGCCATGATGGAGGCTCTGCTAGCACAGTTGACTCGAGTACAACGAAGGGTCGAGGACGCACCTGTGGCCTGGGGTTGGCTAAGCACGTTAAGGCTCACGGCCGTATCCGGATTTAGATATCACATGATGGACAAAGTCAAGTCGGATAACATAATTCAGCGTTTACTACAGCCATAGGTAGGGGTGTGCATTAATCGATTTTAACCAATTAACCGAACCGTTCCGACCCATTTTTTTATAACGGTTCGGTTATTGTGATTAAATTGGTTTTTGTGGTTAAAATTTTTAACTTTTTTGATTATTCGGTTCAGTTACGGTTATGAGATTCATATAACCGAACCGACCGATTAACCGAAATATATACATGCTTCAAAACCCTAAATAAGTAAATAATAAAATTTCATAGACCGATTGTTAGATAAATTGTTAAAACCAAAAATATTAAATTATTGGCTATTAAGAAACCCAAAATTTCATAATATTAGGTTAAATATTAAATTTGATGAATATGAATTTATATTTGTGTTAAATTGCTTTGTTGAATGTTGAGTTGATGAGTTTATATTTGTTGGACTGGTTAATAACCGAATTAACCAAAACCGACCGAAATATAATGGTTAAATTGGTTAATGGTTATGTGTCATAATATGGTTAAATCGGTTACACATTTACTTAACCGAAAAATTTCGGTTCGGTTAAAAAATCAAGGATTAACCGACCGAACCGACCGATGCACACCCCTAGCCATAGGTGCTACAGCTCGGTTTGAAGCTCCCCAAAACTACGTTTCTTGGAGAAAGATACCGTGGGACACGAAAATCAACCAGCTCTTCTCTTCGCTACTTGTGAGTTTCCGGTATTAAGTTTTCGATATTGTTTGTTAGTTAAAATTTTTATTTTATACTTATTTTTACTCGGTTGATATTCTTGTAGGAGTGGTTCGACTTTGATCTGACCAAAGTGAATGTCCAACAGTATATTGACTATCACATGGGGAAAAGTTATAAGGATTATAGGACAAAAGTCTTGAAACCAATATTCGACGAACATGACCTTCAGATGCTCCACAACATAAGCCTGATTTTATAGAGGAGCAAGACTGAACATTCTTATGTGAGCTTTGGTCTAGCAAGAAACACGAGGTAAATTTTAAAATAAACGGAAATTTATAATTTTCTTTGTTTTCGGTACTTACAGTGTTGTGAAATGCAGGATAAATGTCACGCAAATACGGAAAATCGAAGTCACTTGCGTTTTAACCACAGTGGAGGTTCGAAGCCATTTATCCAACATCATGTCGAACATTTTGAGGTAAATATATCCTAACGTAAAATTAAACAGTTCATTGTTTTTACTAATGTGGAATAATACTAAATGTATTTTCTGTTTTTAACAGAGTAGCACAGGTGAGGTGCAATCATTTCCAGATTTTTTCCGAGTGACGCATTACAATGAGAAAAACAAATGGATAAATGAAGAAGCCGAACGCTGCTATGTAAGTTTCAGTTTTTAAAATAAAATAATTATTATTATATATGTTAAATTTTTTTTCAAATTCTAACATTAACTTATTTTTTTAAACAGAACGAAATGATGGAACTCCAACATCAAACTCAGGAGACATGGTTCGACCCGATACCAGATGAGCAGTTGTCGCAATTGGTTTTCAAGAATCAGACAGCTTACAACGTCGGCCTTGGCACTCGTAAGAAGCCGACGTCATCTGCACGCAATACTGTTAATTCGGACAATGCCTCCTCTCTTCGAGGCCAGTTAGCCACCATCGAAGACCGGCTAGCCACCACCGAAGACCAGCTAGTCACCACCCAAGACGAGCTGAAGAAGACTAAGGAGGAGCAACAACAGGTCAAGGTGGACCATGAGAAGAAGTTGGAGCAGTTCGAACAGCAGATGCTGGCTTTCCGGCAGATGTTGGAGGCCTCACTCAGTCAGGGTGCATTGGGCTCGAGCGCCCCCTCCATCACCGTAGCAATAAATTTTATATCCATTTGTATAAACATTTTGAACAAATAGTTTTAATATAATATGTATTTTTTTTTAAAAAGATTTCAATATAATAATAAAATAATTATTATAAGATTTCATAATTCTGTTATTAATCATGAATTTTTTTTCAAATAATTAAAATATTAAATTAATTATTTTAGACCAAAAAGCAGTAAATTAATATTTTTTTTAAAAAAAACACATTTCTTAAC
This sequence comes from Zanthoxylum bungeanum, assembly GCA_019454045.1. Lineage (NCBI taxonomy): Eukaryota > Viridiplantae > Streptophyta > Magnoliopsida > Sapindales > Rutaceae > Zanthoxylum > Zanthoxylum bungeanum. Next base: position 24,358 of record SKCR01006592.1, on the reverse strand, counting down.
TATTTTCGTCGAACTAGTCGACGCTAAATGTGTTTTGGCGTCGACTATATTCGACGCTAAATGTGTTTTTGGTGTCGACTATATTCGACGCTAATAGTTAAAAAAATCACCGCTATAAGTATACAAATATTATTTTTTTTAATATACTTTAGCGTCGAAACGAAACGACGCTAAAAGTTTACTTTTTAGCATCGTAATATTCGTCGCAATATCTGACCTATAGCGTCAGAAACTTTTATTTAGCGTCGAAATAAATTGGACGCCAAATGATAGTTTTTAGCGTCGAATATCTTTTATTCGACGCTAAATATTATTCTCGTCCATGTTTGGGCGTCCAATTTTTTCGTCTAATTAATTCGACGTTAAGTTACATTTGCGTCGAAATTTTGGCTTTTTGCGTCGATTAGTTTCGACGCTAAAAGGCATAATTTTTGTAGTGCACCCTCTAATTGAATTTATTCTGTTATGTTATAATTAAAATGGAAGAAAATTTCCAATTCACCCTTTTACAAAAACAAGCATATCAAATTATAATATATACTTCAAAATAATCATCAACACACTCATAATACAAGTTCCTAATTAAATTGATTTTCTTACCTAAATACAACAACACCGAAACAAAATCCCTAAATATACAAGTTTCTAATTAATTTGATTTGTACATAATATACATTTGTTAATTAATATGGTAGCAAAAAAAAAACTTACCAAGACTGAAACAGAAGTGAGCAGAAATCTAGAAATGAAGAAGATAGTGAGCAATGAGACAGGGGAAGATGAAAGTTTTTTTATATTCTGGAAATTTACCGACCGAAATAAATGTTGGTCAGTTTAACGTTAGTTTTGACGTCATATTTTGGCTCTCTAATATTACCGACTGACTTTTCATCGGTCGGAAATTACCGAGCTATATTTCGGTCGATATATATTCATTAGGTATATATCTATTTTTTAATAATTTTTATTAAAATTATTTTACACGTACCGACCGATAAGTAATCGGTTAGTAAATTTGACATAATATTTTATTGCCTGAAAATACGGTCAGTAAGACGTCGTTAAAAGATTGGCGCCATTTCTTGGCATTAAGTTTGTACTCCGCACGTTTTTCCGACAAAATACCGACAAATTAGTCTGTCAGTAATTTATCGGCTGATAAACGGTCAGTATTGGGCCAGAAAATTTCATAATTTGTAAACGGTCGATATTCGGTCTGTATTTAGTGAATTTTATCGACATAAAATTTTCGATCGTTAATATCGATCGGTAACCCAATATTTTTTTATAGTGAAAACAGACAATGAATATGATTCTATAATTGTAACGAATGAAAGGAGATACGAATACTTGGAGAGAGATTGTCCACGCTTTAATATTGATAACATTTATTTTAATTCATAATTAACGAAAATTATGCTGATAATTTATTTGATATAATTCTTCACGAAATCATACGTGAAAGTGGAACTTACAATTACAAATTGTCCGCCGTTTTTCTTCTGGGATTTAATGCGCTGCGTTTTGGGGATGGGCGTCTTTGCGGAGGAAAATCATTTTATGCGAAACGGCGTCATTTTGGTGTTTTATGGTTACGACTTGAGGCAACAATAACAGAAAGCCCAAGTTTTTGAGGAAAATATGAGATGTGAGCTGAAATTTTCTAGTTCGTATTGATTTCATTTTCAAATAAAAAAACATATTTATTTTCGAATTCAATAGATAAATCAATTGGTTCAAAATATTATGAAAGGGGAATGATTATTGTTTTTTTCCGATTTTTCTATAGACGTAATTTGATAAGTTTAATTCATAATCGCTTAGTTAATATATTGATTAATCGTATTCTTGAAATACGAAAAAATAATAATTGACTTGTCAAATTAATTATCGAGTCTTGAAAAAAATTCAACAAAAGAAAAAAGTCAACTATATATTTTATGTCAAGCAATACATGAAGTAACTCTTAATATAATAATAAAAAAAAAAGCAAGATGTGAAGGGGAATCGATAATCATCCCAAATCTCCATTTCTCCTACATTACTCCCCTATTTTGACCTTCCTCTAAGGCTAAGGGGTGGTTGGGTAACAAATCAACTAATTTCGGTTACTTTCATTGTTGTCGTTCGGTTGGCTATTGGACTTGAAGTTGGTCAAGATATTATTGCCGGCAAGTAGTAGAAGAGATTGCGAGACAATCAGAGGTGGAGGCTCTTTTATTGAATTGTTTGTCACCCTTATAACTTGGATTATAATTGCATTTTTACAATAAAATGAAGTAAAGTAGATATATATATATTTTTTTAATTATTCAAAAAATAAATGATCTTACCCTCGTTTAATTTTTTGAATACCAAATGTTTAATTATTTTGAATATGTTTGTTTCTCAATTCCTGCAATAGGGTTGGAGTCAGAGTGTGGTAATATCGAATAGTACGTCAAAATTGTGGCGCATTATTGTGGTAAGCCGAAACTGTGATGTTTTGATTGGGTACGTCAAAATTGTGATGTGTTATTTGGGTATATCGAAACTATAATATGTTATCATGATTTTCACACGTTACGCAAGCGCACGTATCACTCAAATAGTATAAAAGTTATCGATCTCACGAGGAATTATTACATATTTTACTAATTATTAATACCAAATACCTACAAGTATCTAACTAAAATTAAATATGAAGTTGAATTGAATTTAAACTAATGTTAAATAAAATAAAGATAATTATGAAAATTTCAAAGGCAATCAATGAAAAGAAGATATTCAGAGTTGTGAATTCACCAATATTATTCTACATATGAATTGGTTTTCATATATTTATGTAATAAGTTAAGTCATTGACCTAAAACACTAAGATACCCATAAGCCTCTTTCGATGGTCATGTGTAAATATTCAGAGTAAAATAATTAACCATATTTATATGTCAACTAATTAATGCTAAATTCATTAAGATCAGGTTCCAGTTATGACTATACATGCCCTACAGATATGTTTCTATTCAATAAAGAAATCCCTAAGATGAAATCATGTGCTATTGAATTTAAGGCTAAACCTAAATTCATTTATCAAGTTCAATTAAGTTTACTATGTCAATCTTATTAATGATTTAAGCACAAGATTTAATAAATAAGTCAAATAATCACACAAGAAATAAGAAAACCAATTTTATAAACTTGAAATACTGAGTTTCATCACAACCCTAGATAAATAGTTTAGTTAATATACATGCTCAAAAACTCTAAACAAATATTCAATAATAAACTCGCAACTCTCACTCTTCGTCAAGATTTTGTGAAGCAGTCGCTGCTGACTCTGCGATTTTGGCCAATCTGACTCCAAATTTATCGTTTTCATCTATCGTTAATTCCGTTGAGTCTCGATAATATTTTAACCTACAAAAAAAAAAAAAAATCTGAAACACATTAAAACACTCATAAAACTCAAGACTAACACACAAAATATTAAATTAAAGTGGCAGGATATTGGCCCGCACATCAACATGTTGTTTGATATGTCGAAATTATGGTGTATTCTTTGGTACATCGAAATTGTTTCTCTCTCTATATTTTTTTAACTATCGTTTTCTTTCTTTGCTCCGGACTGATAATTGGGGGTGGATCAAGAACGATTTTTTTTTTGGTTGTCAGAAGACGCGATGGCGATATATGCGATATATACATTCGTGAACGAAGCCTGTGATAGAGGAAGTGTGATGATGGGAAGGATGAAGAAGCAAGCTTTCATGATTGCAACCATGAGAATGTACTCACAGATTTGAGCACTTCATCTCTCTCTATTTTTTTTTTAAAATTTAATGTTTTTTTGGCCGGTAATAGTGATGTCTATAGTGTTGATAGTGTTAAATTACACAATCAATGAATGTAATAATTTTATTGAAACAGAAACTTTATAAACAATATCAGAAACTTTTAAACAAAATTACAAACCAAACCAAAGACAGAAACTTACAATTCAAGTAATCAAAATTTATAAATACACTTACTTGAAGATTGAGGCTAGCGTTAATGCTATGTCCTATAGCAGAATTTCGTCCCTACCCTTTGTGTTGTAGTTCTTTGGACGTCTGCCACCAGGATTCAACAATCTGTAAGTCGAAGTTCTGCACTGGAAAACGACCCCTGGTGAATCTACTTGATATCTTTTTGTATTTCGTTTTTCCAAAGATCAGATGTAATATGAACATTTTTCATTAAAGTTATCTTTCTGTAAAACATATTGTTCTATATATATAGTGATAGTTGGGAACAATTGATGATGATATGGTGTGACTCCTTCTCAGTTTGATTGAAGGGTTGTATCCTTCTGAATTAATCACAAGAGCCCAATGTTGGTTTCTAATTAGGTCCCGGATCGATTATAAGCATGAAAACATTGCGAATACACATCGAAGAAGTTGCGGAATACTTACATCGATCGGTTGAGCGACACGGCAAGCAACGGAACTTCAAAAACGAATTGGTTTGGCGTGAACTGCAGTGCAGTTTTTGCTCACTGTTTTGACTTCGTTTTTGGTCCTTCGTCAAGCTCCAAGCTTCGTTTTTGCTTACTTGAAGACTAGCGTTAATGCTATGTCCTATAGCAGAATTTCGCCCCTACCCTTTGTGTTGTAGTTCTTTGGACGTCTACCACCAGGATTCAACAATCTGTAAGTCGAAGTTCTGCACTGGAAAACGACCCCCCAAGGCCCAAGGCCAATCTTTTGACTAATTAATATATATTAAATATATATTAATTACCATGCCAACCATACATCCAAACCATACATCAAAGCCCAAGCCCAAGCCCAAGCCTTATAACTCCAATTTAATATAAGTGTGCAAAGTCCACTTATAAACTTTCTATATTCCCTTTACATTTCCAATGTGGGATTACTATCATTATTTGATATACAAACTCTTACTATACCCCACATTTGTATAGAAAATAGTGGCGATACTGTACATAACATGATTTGGAGAAAACTTAAATTGATATGCATCAGGAGAGGTGTCTTTTGGACTTGAACTTTCCTTAGTAAATACTTATTGGATTTACCGATGAGTCAGTGTGTATATGAGACATTGAACTGTTCATCATATTTTATAAATCTAGGCAATAAGTAGCACACATATTCAATTTTGACAACTTTCGATTCATACGGTTGTGTTCATTTTGGTCCTGAACAATCCTGGATTCATAGGAGCTTTAGAGAATTTAGCTATTTAATTCTCATAAATGCGACCCCACATTACTCCTATATAGGTGACACAAAATTTATAAGTATCGTATAATACTAATTTGTCATTAAGAATGATCAATCATTCATCCTTATCGTCATAAATAGCATAACTTCTCTTATCATAGGAATGAGCAGCTTGTTATGCTCTATTACTTGAGTTTCACCCAACTAGTTTTCCACATTGAACCTAGACTTTGATTTACCAAATTGCTAGGTTGGGTTTCCGCTAAGTTACTTCTCATTGTGCTGGCTTTAAGCCCATTGCCCTCGATAAATATAACACTTGCTCCTTTGGTATACCATTTGTTAGTTGATCTGCAATATTCTCCTTTGATTTTACAAAATCAGTGGAAATAATGCCAGTCGAGAGCATATATTTTATAGTGTTATGTTTTCATCTTATGTGCCTTGAATTCCCATTATACATATGGCTCTTTGCTCTCCCAATAGCAGCCATGCAGTCACAGTGCATACATATGGCCGTCACAGGTTGAACCACATTGGAATATCTTCCAAGAAATTCTTTAGCCATTCCGCTTCTTCAGCAGCTTTATCCAAGGTTATGAATTCTGATTCCATTGTTGAACGTTCTATACACGTTTATTTTTGTGATTTCCATGATACTGCAGCTCCACCAAGTGTAAACACATATCCACTTGTTGTTTTTTCTGTATTATTCGAAATCCAATTGGCATCACTATATCCTTCCAAAACTGATGGATATTTCGTATAATGCAATCCATACTTTATCGAGTATTTTAAGTATCTCAATACTCTAACTAAAGCATCACAATGATCCTTTGATGGATTACTAGTATATCATGCCAATCTATTCACAGAATAGGCAATATCTGGTCTAGTACAATTTGTGATGTATTGTAGCGTCCCAATTATACGAGAATATTCTAGTTGTGACACACTGTCCCCAATATTTTACTTTAATGTACTCTTAGGATCAAAAGGAGTTTTAGATGGACTACTATCAAAATGTCCAAATTTCTGAAGAATCGCTTCCACGTAGTGTGATTGGCTTCGATAAAGGAATCGTCATTTATGAAAGATTAATACTATATACAAGAGACACACTAACTGTCAAACAGTTATACTAGCTGTCATACAGATATTTTTGATGTGTCCATTATTAGATCATATCTATGAACGACTAATGGGAGTATCTCACAAGTCTCTTGTTTTATATCTTATATAAAACTTTATATCAAATATAACAGAAACTACTCCCACTGCTTTCACGGAGAAAAGAAGACTTAGGTAAATCTTTTACCTTATAAACATCTCATTATTACATTAATAATGATAATGTCGTTAGGATATATAACACTAGAAAGAAATTTATATGCTCCCACTGACCATATTATCATATATGTATTCTCTGTGTTTTGATAAAATCAGACAATCTGATTGTATCAAAATTAGAGAACACAGATTTTCGGAAAGCTTATCTGAGTCTACAACAGGCTCTATAAGCCACTATATCAAACTGTGATCTTAGCAGAATACAAACTCTAGGGTCATTCTAGAATGAACTCTTCAAACAAAGAAACCACAATGGATCTCTCATTCGAAGAAATCATTCAAGAACACCGCTTTTCATTCTTTAGCTAAAATACATAGTTTACTATCAACATTAACCAACAGATATTTAATTATTCAATCAGTGTGACTAGAGACAAGTTTTCTCAGAATCTACAATAGATCACTGAATATAACTTTTCTCACTGTCATACTATAAAGGTCAAACCTTTATCAAGCTCACTTTGCTTTTGCTGCACAAATAATTTGTATATTTTATGAACGATTCATAACGAAAGCTTAATCAAGTTCAAAACTTGATCGTAGTAAGCTACGGATAATTTTAGATCTATGGTTCAATGGTAACTTCCGAAATCGATATCAAATATCGCTCCCACTATAAGTTATAGGATAATTTTCTTCAATAAAAAAACAACAGAACCATTAAGTATCAAATACTACGCAAAATGATTCTGACATCCTATTAAACTTATATGGAAGATGTCTAAGGGTCTTTTCATCTTATTAATTATGTAGTTCCATTTATAGTTTATCATTCTCACATTTGACTTCACTAAGTCAAGTCTTTTCTACAGTCGTTAACATCTGATTTTACTTTTCCAATTAATAAAATAATTTTATTACTCGAGATCGTAAAAAAGATATTCTATCAGATAGAATAAATAATAAAATTTTACTTGTACCTCTGAGGCGTAAGTACTTTTAATTATATAACCATTATATAAAAGAAAGATTCAAATCTCAAACTTTTTATGATTCAAATTTTCTATTTATACATATCATATACGTAATTATAGAAACTAATGGAACAATAATTAAACAGATGAATTAGTGTAACTGGAGCATAACCCCAAGAATATTGAAACTAATTCGATAATACTCAATATCAAACGAATCATATCATATAAGATTCGATTTCTCCCACTGATCAATTCCATCACGATGGAATCGTAGAAGAATAATATTGAGTAAGAATCACATTATTAAATAACTTTAGAACTAATTGCCATAAATTTATATAGTTGATCATATCAAACATCTTTGAACAATTCAAAGACTCACAATGAATTTTAAAATTATAGTTTTCAACACTTCAAATAGAATATCTTTGAACCATTCAAAATATTCTATCCGCGTTTCATCAGAAACATATTGAAAGTTCTCGAACCATTCAAGACGTTCAATATATATTCTTTTAGAATCATATAACTAAGTTATGAAAATTCATTAACTAAGTTACTAAGTAAAGAAAAATATCCAAGGCAATTTATAATTCATTAAAATACATACATCTAATGTATTAGTTTAATAAATCTTTGGTTCAATGACGATCATTGGTTAAATGAGATTTAATCACACTCTGAATACAATATTCATTAAGTGGATAAAGATATGTGGTGTGATCTTGTATCAGACCATCCTTTACCATACAGAACAATCATCTAATACTTATATGATAAAATCTCATAAAGCATTGTTCTAAGTTATTCAGTTAAACGAATATTTTCTTAATGTTTATCTCTTCATCAATGACACTACTAGTCATGTTAAAATATGTAACAATTATTTATAAAGAACAAGCAACTATCCAATAGTCGCAAGTTCTGATATCAAATATCAAAAAATCATTAAACAATATTTTAAATAACTAGATGGCAGATCTGGTATCCAATACCTACAGTTGTCGTATTGTGAGAATCGATATTCTCTATACACAACTATACACATCTCCTTTCTTTAGCTTTATAATTTGCCTTCAATTATTCACAACAGTTGCAAATAATTGATTAGCAAACTGTGTCAAACATGTGACTTCTAAAAATCACTAAAGCCAAGAAATGTCATTATAAGATAAACAAAATACCTAATGGAGTTTTCTTAATGCCAGTCAAGAATCTCGAGATATGAACTAATTCACGTCAATTCTTACCGCACAAGAAACTATTCTCTCTAGACAATTATATCCTAAAACATATATCTATTTAGATTACTTATCGTGACTTAAAAACCAAGTCACTAACCATCTTGATTTTCAAGAAAATTGGAACAACAGTTCATGATGAATTTGACTAATCTAACAATATCGAAGTCTACTAAGATTCTAGAACCTATTCTAGAAATACGCAACCAAAAGTGAAGTCAGAAAACATATTCAAGTAATATGCATGCAGTGGAATATAAGTATAATTCTATTAACAATATAGAATAAAGGAAAACAAATGCATCAATTTCCATAAAATTACACACTGCTTTAGTTATGGATTTTTAACCCAGCATGTCTCCCACTACTTTACGTAATACCATAATCCCCAATGAAGAACGGGAATTCAATAATTAAATCGAATTCCAGAGTGAGAGTAGGATCTCATGAATATATTTCGACTCACTGCTTTGGCATGATCTCGCCTACGTATATTCATTAGGTAGACAACTCATTGTCAATCATTCACCAGTGACTCCTAATTTTGGTCCTGACCGTTTCTCGTTATGACAGCTTTGGCACGTTCACAATGAGGCGTATCAAAGCTTCACTTGCCAATGACAAACTCAAGCTACCGATGTAGTCCTGACAGCTTTGGCACGTTCAGGATTTCCACTTTCACTTGAATTTGTCTAGTATCAAATATACATCCGGCATGGATAAAATTCTATCAACTACACCCTCACTGCTTTGGCACGATCTCGGATGCAGCCATAGAAAGCTATCCATAAACCGTATTGACAAGACGGACCAAGAAACATGTATCCAATACATATCACTTTACTGCCTTATTTAAGTGGGGATATTCCTCAAGGAAGTATTGTTCTACATCATATGCAGAATATAATCTAGATCAATTTCTAAACAATTCAATTCTACCTTAGAAAACATAACTAAACTTAACCATTAAATTTCTGTTACGTTTCTCATTAGCGTAGAACCGAAAAGTCAAGAAACATATAGATTACGTGCATGTGCAAACATCAAAATTGGATTATATATCATATATCAAGCATGAAAAATGTAATGGATGAAGGATCAGACCTGCTCTGATACCATTTTTGTTGGGGTTTTTGGTAAAGGGCGCGGCGGAAGCGCGGTTCGGGCGAAATCGTAATTTTAAAACTTTTTAAATTACCGTATAAATTATTCAATATCTGATATGAATAATTTATTCATATTTGACCTAAACATATTTATTCAATATCAAATAACGACATAAATAATTAAGAACATCGTGAAACTTTTACGAAAATGTTTTACCGCAAAATGGCATAAAATCCGTTTTTGACTGAACCGACTACCCAATACACATGAGGGCTGCCCAGGTTAGCCCCAATAGTATTAGGACAGTTCATGGGCTGCCCAAATAGTGACAAATTCACTGTTTGGGCAGTCGTCACCCGGTTGGCTCAAAAGTCACCCGGTAACGCAGTTTTTCGCCGTTTTCGCTTATTTCAACTCCGAAACAATTTCCGGTAATTGTTCCAACACTCAAAACACATCCAATACATTCATATGACATATTTTTCATCATCAAATACACAGTATTTCCAGATCTGATCCAGAAGCAAAATATATCAATTTTCATGCTTAAAATCCAATTTTCCAACATTAATCTAATTAATCTTAACACCAACCCAAGTCACCACAAATGAACCACCCAAGAAAAAATATAGGCATTACAAGAGTGGTCATAACACTCTAGAATGACAACATATCATCAAATGAAAAAATTGAATCAATATTACAATAATATCATTCAATATCACTTCACACATGCTCAAAACCTTCCAATCCATCTTCCAAATCAAAAACACCCAAATTCTAAAGAAAATAAGAAACCCTAGAATCTTACTAGATAATCAAGAACATGAAACATGCTTTCAAAGCTTACGGATATTGAAGATTACCTTTAATCTCTAAATTTCCTTGGGCTTTTTCTTGATTTTCTTCCTTTTCTTTGTTGAATCATCAAAAAATTTGAGGGTGTTTTATTTTGAAGATGTTTCGGCCATGGCTAAGCTTAGTAAAGGAGAAAATAAAATTTTATAACCTAAAAATCATGCTTGACCGACTTTAGGGGGCATTTTGGTCATTTTTTACAATTTAATTCAATTAAATATAATTAAACTTTATGTTAACAAAACATATTTGCACACCTAAAGTTTAATTAAAGCATGCCACATGTAACCAATTATAATTAAACATTTATCATAACTATTATGAAAAAGTTTTTCATTTAATTATTTAAATATTTAACATTTAAATATCTAAATAATTAATTAATATAATTATTATAATATATGTATTTTTATTTACATTAAATAACAAATACATATATTAATGGCATGTGTCAAAGTCTCATTTGACAATTAATTAATGTGTATCTAATCGAATCATGTATCAAATACAAATACACAATAATTATGATTGACCAAAAAATGTCCATACGCATGTGTTTTCATTTAAACGAATAAACGATTCGAATTAACTCATTTAATCCGATGAAGTATTATGAATAATCTGTATTATTCATAACGTGTTGCCTAAGTGCTCAACGAGTACACTTCATATTGTGGGACTTTGTAAGTTTAGGTTTATCCGTCACGAAATCCAATTTCATGTCCTATGACGACCACAGATAATCTCGCTAAACTATGCAAGTCGAGGTCATTGCATACGTATAATCCCTCCGTCACATGCTATCCATATTATACCTGGGATATAGATAAGAACGTCAAATCCGTATGGTATAATATTGTCCACTTTTAAATTTACGACCTCTAAATAACACTCGAAACTGATTTCTGAAGTTATACCACGGCCATGGATTTACTAGATCGCAAACACGTGGAGGATGCATATGCCCTGTACACAGGACTGACAGATTCTATCTTGATACGCACAGGATATCATGAGCATCAGTCCACACCCAACGAACAGGCGAAGGTCTGATCTAAATAGATCGGTGACTTGACTTCCATCAAAGTGTGGAGGATAACTCATATATCCACAGTGGTATCTCAAGTCGAAGGACCACTATGCTCACTCAACTCGAGAAGATTCCTATTGACGTTGGTGTACCATCTATTAGGAAATCTTCAGTGAGTCGTTCAGTGTTTATCAAATAAACACCTACATGTCTATACGAGTCTCCCGAGACTCATGGTTCACTGGGATAAACCATCAGACCAAGTCACGATATACGACATGTACTGGTCTCAGTGGATTTTACTAACCGACCCGTGTTAGCAAATCTTGACGAGGAACTTTATTTAAGGATATACTACTTATAGTAACGCTTCCCAATGTCAATTACAAACTACGTTGTAACTGCGTACTACATTGTAAATCCTAGGGTCTTTGTCTAATATACACGTATCACTAAATCAGATTTAGTTTCAATATAATCATAATTAGATATCTAATCGTAATTAGATCGAATATGTATATAAAAGACAAGATGTGCTACCATTAAATAATTAATATTATGGAAAAAAGAATTATTCATATTTATGAATCGGACATAAATACGATCTGGATTGGCACTATGAGCACCAACCTTAATAGTTATCACAAGTAATAAATCTACGTGAATCACGATTGTAGCAATTATTATTGGTAGTAAGTCACAATTAGGGGCATGACCTAAGAGTTACCACACGACCCAGCAGTTACCAGAGGTTAGAGGTGGGATTGGAGCAGTTTTCATAGCTAACATATGAAGAAATAAGAAATTACAGAACATGGTGATTCAACCACTCAAGCTGTTACCAGACATTTATTTGCACCACTATATAAGCTCAAAGTCAAATCTAAATAAAGGGACACGAAAAATCGAAAGACTCTTATGAGCAAATGTAATTTTCCTTTCTTGATCAATTAATTAGGATTGTGTGCTTGTGCACCTTGAATGCATTCCTCAATAAAATCAGACACCCATTTTGAGGATTTTTTTTCAAGAGTTTTGAACCTTACATACTTTCTTTCTGCATACCAAAAATATTCCACAATTAACATAATAAAGTTGTTTGCACAATTTTAAGTTAATACGCGTGTAAGGTCCAAACCTCATAAGACACGGTCCTAGAAATGGGTGATTGATTCTAAGAAAATGCCTCTAAGGGGCACAAGTACACAAATTACAGCCCTAAATATTACAAAGCTAAGAAATTAAACTACTTGCTCATTTTGAGTCTTTTCATTTCTTTCTCTTTTTTTCTTGCTATACTTGAGACTTTTATAGTGCATGGTTCCGCCAAATGCTCGAACGGTTTCGCCGTCTTCAGCCCATTAAACCCCCACGTTCCCTACTCACATGTAACTGCTGGATCATGCGCGCAACCGCTAGATCGTGTATGTAACTGCTGGGTAACTTGCTAGATCGTGGGGGTTCTTGTCTGACTGTGAATAACCGTAAGAGTGTTTACTCATAGTTAGCCATGGTACCTTCGCTATTCTTCTCTCATCGTTCTTTACTTATTTCTTGAATCGTCCTGAGTTGAGTCTTTCTGGGCTGAATTTTTCTTCATCCCATCTAGAACATCGCCATGCCTTTTCGTCCTTAGATACATCATGTCTTTTCGTCATTTGATACGTTCGGCTTTTTCGTCATTGGGGGAAATTTACTGATAACAAAAGTAGATAGAGAAGATCTATTTTCATTATTCAAAAATTAAAGGGGTTTTCAATAAAAAGAAAACCCAATTAGGATATAAGCTTTCCTATTTAACTCAACTTAAATTTAAAATTTTACATTTAGTCTATAGGTGTAAAATTCCTAAAAGAGACAAAGAAAATTTAAAACACACACCCCTCTATGAGTGCAAATTTTTCTCTCTTTATTTTTTTTAATTTTACTTTAAAACTTAAATATCTATCAAAATATAAAGTGTTTCATGAAAAAAAATTATATATTATCGATGTATAAATCATAATCTTTAAAATAAGATCAATTGTCAACGTTTTTCGATTAAAAAATGAGTAAAAATGATCTCATATTTATAAGAGAATACTAATTTCAAACTAGTCATTTCTAAACACTTATATCTTTTTCATCCGGACTCAAAATCACAATATGTAAAAATATACATACACTTAACATACATATCTACAACTTTAATCAGCAAACCTCACTCAAATATAGACTTACATAAGGTTGAAATTATCCCTAAAGTTGTTATGTTGCATGTACCTTATACTGACTTTCGTAATAGTCATATTTTATCCTCGGTCACATTGGTAATTGAAAGTCACGTTATGTGTGCCTCAATCACATTGTTTATCTACAGTCATAATTTTTACCTCAATCATATTGCCGACCGTCAATCACATTAAGCACATTCTAAATAACATTTTAATTAAGTCACAAAGAACTCGGTCATAGTCATATTTTTATCCACATTCATAATGTGACTATCAGTAGGGTGACTGAAAAATTTAGTCATGGGTGTGCCTCAATCACGAGCTTAATCAAATTACTGATCATCGGTCATATTTGTGACTTTAGTCACATTAAACACAATCACGTTATCAACCCTCAGTCATATTGAGCACAGTCACAGTTGGGACCTCAGTCATATTACCGGCTTTCAATCACATTAAGCATAGTCACAATTATGACCTCAATCACATTGTCGACTCTCATTCACATTTGTGATGTCAGACACATTAGTTACCTCAATCACATTACCGACATTAAGTCGTATTAACTACTGTTATAATTGTGACCTCAGTCACATTGTCTACCTCATTCATATTGAGTACAGTAATAATTGTGACCTTAGTCACAGTTCTGACCTCTGTCATATCGCCAACCATCAATCACATTTGTGGCCTCAATCACATTAATCTCTCAATCACATTGCCAACCCCTGGTCACATTACCGATCTCCAAACACATTATGTACAGTCAAGTCATATTGTGACTATATTTTCTACCCACAGTCATAAAATAAGTGTCAATTAAGTGTGTCTGAATAATGTAACTATAATGGTGTTATTCGCGCACCCAAAAAAAAAAACTAAAGAGGAATTATTATTTATTATATATTTAAAATAAAAATAAGTATTTTCAAAATGTAATGCCCAAAGTGAAGACAAAAGGCTAAAATTGTATTTGAGCTTGCCTATCCCCTTATTTTTTAAAGAAAAAATTATTGTTCATGTGAACCGTAACATCAACAGTAAATTTATTTTTATTTTTATTTTTGCTTTATAAGAGTAAAAATGAGAAAAATTTAGGTCAAATTTCTTATTAGTCGAAAAAAAATAACTAAAGAGAAATAAAACTCAAAACCTTATTATTAAAGAGGAAACAAGTTAAGAGATAAGATTTTTCTATAATAATGAGAAATGGTTTTTCTTTTTCTTTTTTTTTTTTTAAAAAAATTAAATAAATTTCCAAAAATTAAATGATATTGTCCTCATTTAATTTTTGAATATCAAATGGATAATTATTAAAAATATATTTGTTTCTCAATACTTTGTAGTTTGCACATTTTGAAACTAGTGTATGAGAAATTTCATTCTCCTCTTGAGTAATTCCTTATAATATAAAGGTGGGATAATTATTTGATACCGTCTTTATATGAGTGATGTACTACCACAATATGAGTGGAATGTTGTATGAGTTATATGATACCACAGTTATATAATAGAATTTTCACTTGGCTATGAGTGTCGTGATACCACTAACTAATAAATATTTGACATGTGCGATGAAAGATATATGAGACGAATATAGTATGTCAAGCTTAACTATGAAGATATATGAGACATATTAAATGTAACTACCATTTATTTGGTAGTTTTTTTTTAAAATATTTTAACACGTGTAACAAGATATTATTAAATTATTATATATCATTATTACATTATATAATTTTTCCGGAATCCAATAATTAATGATAACATCTCAGTACAAATCCATTTATTTGCACAACCCAAAAAATAATCTGATGAAAAATAGTTTTGGTTGTGGCTTCCACAATCAATCAGCAAAAGAATGATACTTTTCCAGAAATGAGAGCAAGAATAATGCATGTTGATGAAAGACATGAGAGGAATATACTATGTCAAGTTTAGCTATGAAGATATATGAGACGTATTAAGAAGCAATTAAAACTGAAAAAAAAAATTACATTAACCATCACCAGGCTCAACCATGAACACTTGAAATGTTGATGAAAGACTACAGATTTGAATCGAGGTTCCTCAGTTCGTTATAAAAAGAATTGACCAATAATCCTCACTCACATCCGGCAACAGACACAAGTATTACTGTTTCCCAAGCTTGTAAATTTTTTTCTCAAAACAAATCATAGGTCAGTCAGTAAGATCCTAAGGTGGTGGATTGCAGGGTACCAAATCTCATATCAAGAATTGTACTCTCCAAATTGCTATCGTTTTCAACCTGTTTCTAAAAATTAATAGAGTCCCGCCAATTACAAGGGAAGTCCTCAGCTCACCAGGTGTTTTGTCTTTGTCAAAGGGTGCCTGAAACGTGTTATTTGTGGCTGCTCGTACCTGCAGGAGACATGGCAGAATAGGATGTTTTCAGTTAACTCAATCTAGAAACAATATATCAAATTAGGGATAGTGGACACCAGGTAATTTGGACCTATATCTAACTCTCTCCCTTGAAATATTTGCTTGTAGAAATTTTGACATGCAACATCATTGTGTGTGTGCGCGCACGCGTGAGCGATTATAAAAAATTCCAGTTCAAGTATCTTGTGCTCTTCAATTTAAGACAAAAATATTGAAATTTGACATCCTCCAAGGGTGTCAAAACAGCCTCCATAAAACATTACACTACCTTTACTGGAGTCATGCAGTGGTTGTAACTGTTGTTTTCCGGATCAATCTTCATGTTCATTGTCACTCTCAGAGTCTGCATGGAATAATGCAAGGGACAAAAAGATCAGATCCAGACAGCAATCAAAGATGCTTAGTAAACTGAGATACTAACTTCAAAAAAGAATGAAAAATAACTAAGAGTGTTTACTTTAAGTTGAGGTGAATGATAAGTGATAAGTGATAACCCTCCCATGCTTAATCTATATATAATTTTCCCCTTTATATATAAAAAACTTGTTCGTAAACTGCAAATATGAAATCCATCTACAACATACAAAAACGTTCATGGAACAAAATTTATAATCACCTGATCGAACATCTTCACTAACTTTGCCTCTTGCTTGGATTTGTTTAACAAGCATCCGGTATATCAATACCCACCAGTAAATATGAAGAACAAGCAAGCAAAATAGAAGAGTATTGAACATGTAATAATATACCGGTCCATCGACAGGATGTTTTTTCTTGTCCAAGGTAAGGATGACTTCATAGCTGCCATGTAGAGAAAAATCAAAGAAGGATACAAAGGATTTATCTGAATTACAGAGATAAATGAAGGCATGTTCACTTCAATCCCAATTTTAATCTAGTTTATACAATAAGTCAGAGAGACAAACTTTTAATTTTATTTAGGAAATGAGACAAATAAACTCATCTATCCTTAAGAAACCAGAGCAATATCTCCTAACTGTAGAGAGGAATAACCAAAATAAGAAAAAGGGTTTCCACCAGCACCACACTTGTAGCAAAAAATAAGGGGAAAAACTTTCAATAGTTTCAAGATCTGGAGTTGGACAATCACTATTCATCTAAAGCAATAGAGATCATGACGCACTTCAGTTTATAAAGTAAATAGAGATTTAAGACCATTGATACCAATTTAAGGTTGGCCTGAAGCAATTCAATGTACAGACCTAGCAAAGATGAACAAATAAGAGCTGATAAAAATACTACAACAGAATGGTTGCAAATATAAATTAGGCATCAAATTGTACAGACCTTGTACTCCAAAGAATCCAGAAAGGGTAATAAATAAGGCGGAGTAAGATCCACGACAAAACAAAATGAATAAATGCCAAGCTAGCCATTCCTTCAGCGCCACTGTACTTGGACATCTTCCCAATCTCCAAAAACACATCACTGGCATCATGAAGTGCTAAAACAACTGAGCCAACACGGGCAAATCTGCACAAGACAATGTGATAGATAACAAATAATATCAATATATTGGTAAAATATACAAATGTGAATTGGATACAAATGGATCTGTATGGCGATTACACACTTTTTTGTCCTCAAACAAGGCATCCCAAGTAACGTGTAAAAATCAAACTCAAGTTACTCTCTGTGTTAGCAAACAGAACAAGACCAAGCGGTAATGAAATTCTATCAGAGCATACCTAAATATGTATGACAGCACAATGAGGATAACAGTGGCAACATGATGGCCCATGGATACCCCAAAGTCAGAACGCCTTGTTTCCCAGAACAAGAGAGCAAATATAGAGTAGGTGTAAAATCCAGCAGCATACATATATACTATTTTCAATTTCAACCTGTAAGAAAATTAAATTCTTGCTCAATTGAGTAATAAAGCAGACATCTTCAAATCGTTTAAAGAACTTAACTACAAGGATAGAGTTAAGCCAAGGAATAAATTTAGCAAACACCACCAAGAAGTTGATATATAAATCAGGGCAAAAAAAGTCTTACTTAATCTTTTGATCAGGCCACACCTGATCTCCTGGGCCCACCCAAAAACATTTAGTGTTTGTCAACCAAGGCTCATCATAAGTTACAGAGAGAGCCAGAAGCTCTGCTGTAAGAAAATACACGCATTTCCACGCTGATTCATTAAATTTTCTGATCTTCTTCTTTCTC
The DNA here is from genome assembly GCA_019454045.1 of Zanthoxylum bungeanum. Taxonomy (NCBI): domain Eukaryota; kingdom Viridiplantae; phylum Streptophyta; class Magnoliopsida; order Sapindales; family Rutaceae; genus Zanthoxylum; species Zanthoxylum bungeanum. The sequence continues at coordinate 5,839 of SKCR01006592.1, read as the reverse complement.
TCACTTGTCTCAAAATCCAACATACATTGCCCGCCAAATATTAATCGCTTTGCAACTTTCTGTTACACATACATTTCAGTCAGTCATAAAAAATTCACAGAAGAAATATAAAAGGTTAGAGGATTTGAACATATAAACAAAGGGACCAGGGACCAGGGACCAAGCTCATAAGAAAATAAATCACATTCACAATTTGTTTTCTTAATACACAAATGTATAATTACATTCATTATTGCAGTTGTTGCTAGGGCTGGGAAGAAAATTCAAGCAATTAAGAGAAATTGATAACATATTTAAGTATCAACACTAGATATGAATCATCTCAATTTGCATTAATGGGTAACAATATCCACAATTCGGAAGACCTTACTAGCTATTTTGGGCTTGTATCCCTCTCATCACTTAAATGTAGCAGGATGCTAAAAGATGAAAAGAAAGTTTCCACATATCACTTCTATAGATAAAGATATATAAAATGATCTTCACATATCATTATCTCAAGTTTGCAAGACAAGGACAGTTAAAACTTCCAAAATTCAACAATGTCACGCAGCATTTGACAACATAACCTAGAATCGAAGGGAGTGGGAAGTGGAGCAAGCAAAAGTCTGTTCTTTTAGTTGGTGTTAGAAATTTTCCTCTGTCAATACCTTAGGGATTTACAAGAAGCCAATGATGTTATCTCACTATTTTAATCAATGTCCTCGTAGTTATTCTTATTCAAGGTGTAGGACTAGGCATCGGATCGGATCGGATCTGGCTCTCGAATCAATCAAATCGTGTTTGGTCCGTTTATCAAATTTCGGATCGAATCGGATAAATTTGATAACTATCGGATCGAATCGGATTTTATCCGATTTGATATCAAATTCGAATCCGATAGAGAATCCGATTTGATAATAAATCCGATAGTAGATTCGATTTGATAACAAATCCGATTCGAAAAATTGACCTGAAAATTTGTAAATTCATAACAATTTTATCGAATCGGATCGGATAACTTAAAATTCAAATCAATTTTATCAAATCGGATCCGTTATCGAATCGGATCCGTTATCAAATCGAATCCACTATCAGATTCATTATCAAATCGGATGCTCTATCGGATTCAGATCTGTTATCAAATCGAATTTATCCGATTCGTTAAGATATCAAATCGGATCGAATAAATTCGATTCGATTCGATAATTATCGGATCAAATCCGATCCGATCCGATAAAGACTCAAAATCCAATCGAACCAAACAAATCATCTCTTATCGAATCGGATCGGATTCGGATTCGGATTCAGTCCGATCCGATCCGAATCCGTTAATGCCCACCCCTATCAAGGTGTGTAAGTTTCCACATAAGAAGTTTAGCTAGAGAAGTCTCTTTTTTGGACTAATTTTTCAACACAGCATAAAAATTGACAGGAGAAGCATTCGTATTTTGTTAACTTGTGCTCAGAGATGCAAATCTACCTCAACAAAACAAAAAAGCTTCACTTCTGCTTAACTCGTATTGTAGTCTTACAGATCTTCAAGACCAACACACCAGTAATTCTAGTTCCTACCACAATGAAGTTTAAGAAAAGTTATGATAATTGGCAACACACCAAGAAGTCACTTATATGGCTAGTAGTCGAATCTTTTTTTCTTCTTCTCATAATAATCCCTGAAGCTCACTTTGGTATACACTGGATTCAAGATTGAGAACTACTTTCACACTCTAAAACCTTTACTAAGAAAATCCTTAAGGGTAGTTCCACAGAAAGTGCATGAATCTAGACATCAGACTCATAGCACTACTTTTCTAATTGAAAGGTGTACGATGAGCAAAATTCACATCAAATCACCAACTTCAATACTAGATGGCCCTTTCCCAATTTGAATCTAAATAAAACAAATAAGGGTGTGGCCCTGGGGAGAGTCGACATAGGCGGTCGGCTAGGTCTCCAATTTAACTAAAAATTAGGGGTCTCGAATTTAGAGAAATTTCAATTTTTCGTGTATAATATGACTCGTATATTTTTTAACCTTTATTATTAGGGGTCTTATTTTAAGAATTTGTCTAGGTCCCGTAAAATTTTAGGCAACTCAAAGGCCGCCCCTCAAAACAAATTGTCTGAAATGTTATCCATCTGACCATCAGTAAATAACATATCTCAACGTTAGATATTTGTCTATCTAATATCCAAATAGCCAAAAGATAGAAATAAAACTGAACCAAACTGCCACTCATAAAACACAATTATCTCCAATTGACATTGGACACACAGCAACAAAAGATACACAGAAAGAACACAACCCATCATACAGAACTGAAAATCATACCTAGGTCGATCAAATACCCGAACAAACTTGCTACTAATAATCTAAGTAGTAGAAAGTCAAACCTTAATATAGCAATAAAAATAAATAAAGAATTTAAAAAAAAAGAAAGGAAGTACCTCGAAAACAAATTTTTCAAGGAAGAATCGAACAGAGGGAAAGTAAAGAGCAAAGAAAGGAATGACGGCGAAATCCTCGTAAGCTGGGTAGGATTCTTGCTCCCAATTAATAGATTTCACTAATTCAATGAAACCCATTTGAGATTATTCTTGAATTTGGCTTATGCCAATAAGAAAAAATAAATTTTTGGCGAATCACACAAGGAGTTACAGTTCAGGCAGAGATTTAGTTTATGCACTCTGTTTGTTTGTTTCAGTTTGCACTTGTTCTTCTTTGTAGGAGGAAGATACGATACGATAGTCACTTTCGTAATTAGATTCGAGTTTGGAGTTAGTGGATTGACGATTCTGCCCCTCTTGGAACTTGATAGTTGACCTTTGTAATCGCGTAGTCTGTGTTGGCACGTTAAAAAATTTGTACTTTTTAAAACTTTTTTGTGGAGTGAAAGAGAACCGTGTACAAACAAACTCACAGTATCATGTGAAAACAGACTGTGTGGAGCCCATTCTTCCTTGTTGGCTTGCCACGTGGGATGGGTGATCACAATAATTATAAAGGAAAATGACAGTTGGATTTCAACGTATAGGGGAAAATGACATAAATGTTTTGAAAAGGCATATAGATCCGTTGGTTAATAAATTTTGATATTTTGAAATGAAACAAAATGTAATTTAATATGTTTAATTTGTATTATGACACATCATTATTATAATACTAATCATTTTCTTGGAAATATGAGTAAAATATGAGAATATTAGGACAACTATCTTGATAATGAGATACCATCAAATTGAAGTACAACAAAGTCTTACACATCTGAATAGTAATCATCTCTTTAGAAGACTTTTTCTATCTTTTGAATATTGCTTTGAGGTTTCATGAAAGATGCTCTATCACTCACTGCCCGTTTATTTATTGATCGGTTCTTTATCAAGAACTTCATCATCATCCCACCATTCGCTGCCTTTATCATCTTTCCATCAGCTTTCCTGCCTCGTAGCAGGTCTAGTTGTTTTACTTTTGTATGGATCTCCATTTGCCTGCTTTCAGGAAAAATCTCATCTCTCGAGACGTGCTCCGACGAAGTCATCGGAGTTGATAAAAAACCATTGAGCTGGCGGTTGACTGTCCGGATCTGTACTATCCGTTTGTGTTGTGATTAAACACACAATAATAGAGGATAATTTGAGAGAAAACTCTTCTTTTATATACCCACAAAAGAATTACAAAGCTTCCAATACAAGCTTTACAAAAAACTCTCACCAATCACTCTCACTACACTTTCTCACATTTAGGGATATCTAACTTATGATTTTTGGGCTCCTTATATAGTGCTCAACCGCGTGAACAGTGCCACGCGGTTTGAGCAAGCTGTCACCAAGCTTGCAATGGTTGGCATGGCTGGCAAAGATCAAATCATGCTTTCGGTGCATGATTTGATCATTTGCTGTCTTCAACAAATCTCCCCCTCGGTGAAGATTTCCCAAAATCTGAGCCGACCATCAATCACCCAAATCCGGATCCTCCAAAGGATCATCCCCTGGCTGCATCTGTATGACTGCCTACGTACCCTGAGTTGGGATCAAGCCAATCGTAGTTCTCTGTATCTCCCCACTCTGACTATGTGGAGAGTTTTGTCATCCCGGCTATGGCACGACAGATTTCAAGCTTCTCCTTCGGTAAAACCTTCGTGAACATATCGGCACCGTTGTCGTCGGTGTGAATTTTCCTGAGTTCTAACAGCCTTGAGCTCAGGACGTCCCGTATCCAGTGATACCTCACATCGATATGTTTTGACCTCGAATGAAATGTGGAATTTTTACCAGGTAGATAGCACTCTGGCTATCGCAGTACAAAATGTACTTCTCCTGCTTGAAACCCAATTCCTGGACGAATGTCTTCATCCACAGCAATTCCTTGCAAGCTTCTGTAACTGCAATGAATTTTGCCTCTGTTGTAGAAAGTGCAACACACCTCTGCAACCTTGATTGCCATGCCACAGCTCCTCCTGAGAGAGTAATCAGATACCCCGAAGTTGACTTTCGGGTATCCACATCTCCTGCCATATCTGAATCGGTGTAGCCTATCAACACTGGTTCGCTGCTTCCAAAACATAGCCTCATTTTGGATGTGCCTCGAAGATACCGCATGATCCATTTGATCGCATTCCAGTGTTCCCGTCCTGGGTTTGACATAAACCGGCTGACCAATCCAACTGCGTGTGCTAAGTCTGGCCTTGTGCACACCATGGCATACATAAGACTTCCCACTGCTGAGGTGTATGGAACCTGTTTCATTTCCTCCTTCTCTGACTCAGTAGAGGGACTCTGTCTCGTACTCAATCTAAAGTGGGTAGCAAGAGGAGTGCTAACCGCTTTAGCCTTGTCCATCTGGAATCTCTGAAGTACCTTCTCGATGTACTCCTCCTGTGACAAGTATAACTTCCTGGCTTTCCGATCACGACCGATCCTGATGCCAAGAATCTGTTTAGCTGGCCCCAAGTCTTTCATCTCAAAAGACTTACTCAGTTGCTGCTTCAAATTATCAATCCTCGATTGATTCCTGCCAACTATCAACATATCATCTACATATAACAGTAAGATGATAAAGTCATCGTCAGAAAATTTCTGAACGAAAACACACAATGGTCTGAAGTGGTATTCTTGTATCCCTGCTCCCCCATAACTGACTCAAACTTCACGTACCACTGTCTCGGTGCCTGTTTCAAACCGTAGAGGCTTTTCCTGAGTCTGCACACATAGTCCTCTTTCCCGCTGACTCTGAAGCCTTCTGGTTGCTCCATGTAAATTTCTTCTTCCAGATCCCCGTGAAGAAATGCGGTCTTGACATCCATCTGCTCAACTTCCAGGTCAAGGCTTGCTGCTAAGCTGAGTACCACTCTAATGGATGACATCTTCACAACTGGAGAGAAGATTTCATCGAAGTCAATGCCTTTCCTCTGATTGAATCCATTGACAACTAGTCTGGCTTTGTACCGGGGTTGTGAAGTATGCTCCTGTTGCTTCACTCTGTACACCCATTTGTTCTTCAAAGCCCGTTTGCCTCTTGGCAATTTCACCAACTCAAAAGTGTGATTGTCATGCAAAGATTTCATCTCATCCTGCATGGCTTCCTCCCACTTTTCTCTGTCTTCTGTTTCCACAGCCTCCTGGTAGCTCTCGGGTTCTCCCCCGTCAGTAAGCAGCACATACTCATATGCAGAGTATTTGGTTGAAGGTCGCCTCTCTCTGTCAGACCTTCTCTGTGGAACTGTTGGTGGAACTTCTGGTACTGGTGGTAGATCATGATCATCATCTCTGGGAGCTTCATCACCTGTACCCTCATGTCTGGGAACCTCATCTTCAACTCGTACTGGCACCGGTTGTATGAGGTTCTGGATTCATATTT
>SKCR01006591.1:0-51838 GCA_019454045.1 Zanthoxylum bungeanum | reverse complement strand
GGCTTTCAACTGGTGGTGTCGATTTGAAACGAAACGGCTTGTCATGATAGTTGATACATTCCAGAATTTCAGCATCTAGTTCGTTGTCAGTCATGTTGGTGATGAAAGCTTCAAGTTTATCCGTGGGAGGTGGTTCAGTATACTGGATGATACTATCAACAATATCAACTCTTAAACATTCCTCTTCCTTTTCATCACTCGGGAATTTCATGACTTTGAAAACATTGAAGGTAACTTCTTGGTCCTGAACTTTCATGGTTAGTTCTCTTTTTTGCACATCAATAATAGTTCGACCTGTAGCCAAAAATGGTCTCCCAATGATGATAGGTACATCTTTGTCTTCTTCCATGTCAAGGATAATGAAATCTGCTGGGAGAATGAGTTTGTCAACTTTGACCAGCACATCTTCAACAACTCCTCTCGGAAATGAAAGCGTTCGATCAGCAAGTTGCAGAGAGACTGAGGTAGTCATTGCTTCTCCAATTTGCAGTTTCCCTATAAATCAAAAAAAGGCATTAAATTAACACTTGCACCTAAATCACATAAAGCATTACCGATGTAATGTTCTCCAATGGTGCATGGGATAGTGAAACTGCCAGGATCTTTCAACTTCGGGGGAAGTTTCCTCTGAATGATGGCGCTGCATTCTTCTGTCAATGCTACTGTCTCGTAATCTCCCAATCTCCATTTTCGTGAAAGAATGTCTTTCATAAATTTGACATAGCTTGGCATTTCTTCCAACGCTTATGCAAATGGGATGTTGATGTGCAGTTTTTTAAAAAGCTCCAAGAAACGAGCAAACTGCTTGTCCTTTTTTTTTTCTGAAGACGCTGTGGAAAAAGGTGGAGGTAGAGTTATTAGATCATTTTCCTTTGTTTCTTTTTCCTTCATCTGTTGCTCTGCTTCTTTTTGAACTTCTTCAATGGATGCCTTGATTCCAACATCTTTATTGATTTCAATACCACTTTTCAAGGTGATGGCTTGACATTGCTTCTTTTATCGGTTCCTTGGATTTGGTTCTGTGTTGCTGGGAAGATTTTCTGGCGGTCTGTAACTCTGAGCATTGGCCAGTTGTCCAATTTGATTCTCTATTGCTTTGATAGAGGCAGATTGGCTTTGAAACATATCATCATTTGTTGCTTGTTGCTTTTTGAACATCTCTGCAATCCATTCTTTCATTTATGGTTCTTTTTCAAACTCATTGCCTTTGTTTTGTTGTTGGAATCCAGGTGGTGGATTGTTCTTTTGACCTGAATTATTGCTCCATGAAAAATTGGGATGATTCCTCCACCCTGGGTTGTAGGTGTTGGAATATGGATTGTTCCCCTGTCTGTTGAAATTGTTGACATAATTCACCATCTCTTCTTGTTGATTTGGCTCTAGTCCTCCTCCATAAGGTGAACTTGTGGCTCTGGAAAAGTTTAAAACTTGCGCGCTGAGTGTTTCAAGGCATTTGCACAACTGATCCAACTTAGTATTCACTGCTGAGTTGGCTCCAACTTCATAAATTCTTGTAATTCTCTGGATTATGCTCCTTTTTGTTGGCCACAAGGAATTGTTGTTAGCCATTTCTTCAATTAGGTCTCAGGCTTGATCTTCTCCTTTAGCCATTAAAGCAGCTCCAGCAGCAGCATCAATTGTGGTTCTCATTAGTCCAGAAAGTCCATTGTAGAAAGTTTGGACTTGAAGCCATTTTGGAATCTCATGGTGAGGACATTTCCGGAGCAAATCTTTGTACCTTTCCCCAGCTTCGTAGAGAGTTTCCGAATTATATTGAACAAAAGATGTGATGTCATTTCTCTGTTTTGTGGTTCTGGCTAGTGGAAAATACTTTGCAAGGAATTTGGTGGCTAGAGTGTTCAAAGTTGTGATGGAACCTGCTGGTAGTGAATGTAGCCAAGCTTTAGCTCTATCTTTCAAGGAATATGGAAAAACCCGCAGTCTCATTGCTTCTTCAGCTGCTCGGTTGTAATTGAAAGTGCCGCAAACTTCCAGAAAGTTGCTGATGTGGGCATTAGGATCTTCAGTTGTATTTCCTCCAAACTGCACTGACGGTTGAATCATCTGAATGCATGTTTTGATGTCACACATATTTGCTGGTAAGAGAGGAAATACAATACATGAAATGAAGCCATCAACCACCAGAATGGTTCTGTCTCGAATGGGAATTGGTGGTGCAACTTCCAAAGGTTCAGGTTCCATGTTAACGATTGTTTCTTGGCCTTCTCGCCGTTCCCTTCTCAACTGTCTGATGGTTCTTTCAATTTTTAGGTCAAGCGGTCAAATTTCAAAGCTGCTGGTTCATCTCATAAAGTGTCTGAGAACCTGAAACACAAGAAAATAAAAATAATAAGAAAAAAGAAATTAGACACAAGTAACACATCTAACCTCAAAACTAATAGTAAAAGATAACTAAGTCTCCGGCAACGGCGCCAAAAACTTGATCGGTGCGTAATCACACGCGTATAACGCAAGCACACGTATCGTTCAAGTAGTATAAAAAGTATCGATCCCATGAGGACTTAATACCTAAACTATTAATTTATGAAGCCAAATATTTACTAGTACCTAACAAATTGATTCTTTTGATTGAATGGTGACTTTAAAATCAAAACAAGCAAATGAAAATAGCGCGAAAGTAGATTAAGGAAAATTCAATATTATTAAACTATCCAGGGTTGTGAATTCTTCCAATACCTTTTTAAAGATGAAGTGGTTATTTCATATTTGTGTAATATACTTGTTTACTAACCTGGAACACGAAATTATGCAAAAACCTTTGTCGATGGTCAGATGCAAATACCAGTGTAACCCAATTAAACCATATGTCTATATCAACCAAGTTACCTGAATTCATTAAGATTAAGTTCCAATTGTGGCTACTCCTGCCCAACATGTATATGTCTATCCTGTAAGGAAATCTATTAAAGGGTTATCTATCCTCAAGGAAGATCGTGGGCTATTAAGTCTAAGGCTGAAACCTAAAATTTTTTCGTCAAGTTTATTTTATGTTTACCCGATAAATCTTATTAGTGGCTAGTTAACAAGAAGCATTAAGCTTAAGACTTAATAAGTAAACCTTTATATTACCCAAACTATAAAATAACCCCTATAAACCGGTGATATTGGATTTCATCACAACCCTAGATAACAGGCTTAGGTACGACACATATTTACAACTATTAAAAGCTTAAAAATAAAAGACATAAAGTAAAGTGCTGGAAATTATAAAGGTAAAAGTACAATGAAATAAAATACGGGGGGTTAAAGGATCCACTTCTATTACTACTATTTTAGATATCTCTCTTAATATAATATATTAACTTGTGTCATATTACCAACCAGCCATATAGGCGGTAACCTGATTAAGTCAAATTAATAATTAATTACCAACCGACCAACCAGGCGATATCCATGCTTAGTCAGGTTAAAACCAATTTATAAATAATTACCAACCGGCCAATATAACGATATCCTCATTGAGTAAGTTTTAAATAGTTATTATATTATAATTAATGGAGATTAATCTAAATAGAAATAATAAAAGCTTTACCTTTTACCCCAGCAGGGGGGATTTACCTCCTCATTACTGAAAAGTAAAAACTGAAAAAATGAAGAAAGGTAAGTATTGTGCGTAAAAGTAAATAAAATTAATTATAGAACTGAAATTAAACAAACAAGATACAATCTTCTTAGTATTCTTAAGGAATTACAGAGAAGGAGGTATGGATCTGAAATGGAAATTTCGAGCTGAATTTATCGACTTCAATAGGCCTTCCGCGTCGCGACGCACAACCCTTGCGTGTCGCGACGCACCGTGAATTATGAAGATATATGCGGATCGGCTGACACATGTCCTGGCGGCGCTGGCAACTAAATAATTGTGCTGACGTGGCAATGATGTGGCGCTAATATGGCAATGACATGGCGCTGACGTGGTGATGTTGATTGTCGGCAGCATGTGATGATGACATGTGGCATAAGATGATTGGTTGATGATGACGTGGCTGACACGTGGCAAGCTGACTCAACATGTGACTGATATGGACGCCACATGGACGAAACGTGGATGACATGTGGCGATGGTGATTTTCGGTAGCATGTGCTGATGACACGTGGCACGGAACATGTTAGCAGATCTGCTCTGATGTTGACACGTGGCAGGCGCACGTTAGCAAGTGCGTATGTTAGCAAACTTCTCAGATTTTGACACGTGTCCTGGCATATTTTAGCATGATTCGGTGCACGTTAGCAAGGTCCGGCGCATGGTAGCGGTCGCGACGCATAAGGCTTGCACGTCGCGATGTCTAAATTATGATTTTGCCCTTTTTATCCTTTTTTCACTGTTTTGGCCCTGAATTGCTTCCAGAGAGTCCTGAAACTTTATTTATCTACAAAATAACACAAAACACATCAAAATATTCACAAAACTCAAGAAAATATACAAAATATTAGGTCAAATGAGTGGGAAATAATGATACATTTTCCACTCATCAATTATTCACTTATCACTAACATTTGAGAGAAATAAAGAAACATGAAAAGAAAGAAAGAAGAGGAAAGAAAGAAGAAGGAAATAAAGGGGAATAAATATAAATCCTCCCATAAAAAGCTAAGAAGAAGAATAGCAACCATATGGGACTTGATGGATGAAGAAAGTCAAATAAGTTGAGGTAAAGAAACTTGACCCAAGACTAAAGTTATGTTATTTTCATAAGATGATGTCATGTTGGTATGATTGGCATGTCAGTGATTGCAATAAGGTGGATAATCAACTAGGAAATGGATTTTGTGTTAAGAAATTGACCAATTTATTAATGATAAGCATTGAGTTAAGTTGGAGTTATGAGATTAAAGAGTTAAATTGATGATGAAGTGTTGTTTTAACATGCTTGAATATTTAAGTTTAAAGAATTATTTATGTATAGTTGTAGTGTGAGGGTGTTGGAGGTACATTTGGGTAAGCTATACATTGGGAAGTAAGTGTTGGGTTCTGAAAAAAGCTGGTGTCGCGACGTGCACCCCCGACATCGTGATGCATACTAGAAAATTTCTCCTTGTTTCGATTCTAGAATGTGAGCGTCGTGACGCCCAATGACTTGTGTCATGATACTAAAAGCAGAGGAAGCTTACTGCCTTGTCTCTGTTTAGTGGACGTCGCGACATTCGGAACTTAGTGTCGCGATGTGTGTGGGAGTTGCGATGCCCAACCCTTGAGTTACGACATAGAAGTAGAGGATGCTCACTGGTTCAGTTGCACGTGTGAGTGTCGTGACGCCAAAGGGACAGCGTCACGATGCGTGACTAAAATTTCCCCAGAACCAGTTTTAGTTCATTCAAGTTTCACCCTAGCATGTTAGAGGCCACCCTAATGGTCTCGTATCAGCTCGCATACATATATTACATCATGACACAGATATGATATGCCATGTAGTGATAACAATTGCTTAAATTAAGAAATTTCTCAGCCTATGTTCTAATCAAGTTTACCAATTATAGATTGTTGCAGGAATCGCAATCTCCTATGTCGAAGTAAAGTAATGTCAACCAGATTTCAAATCCTGTGAGTGGACACTCTTTCTTTATGTTGATTTTTCATTTACATTGCTTTAAGTAAAGAATTATTTTTTTACGCACATACGGCATTAACCGATTTTATTACAGTTATTACATGAAAGAGAATGTTTTAAGAAGAATGATTTTGTGATTTTGGAGGCATTGGGGAAAAACCCACCTCAAGCTGTAACGAACCCTTCCAGATAGCTCATGTTTGAGTAATGTTCATCACCTTATTCAAATGAAATGCGGAACTGTGTACCTTTTCTTATGCGTTCGACGGGCATCCGAACTCCCTTACATAATTTGCATGCACATAACGCATTTTTCAGTGCAAAAATTAATGAATCATGCATAAATCATAATAAACAACACATATAGGTAATAAGTTGTTAAGATTGTCAGACAGGATGTGTTGTTAATCATTTTTAACATAGATAATTGAAACAAATTAATAAATAACAAACAAACAGTCAACATAAATTCAAAGACTTAGAGAAAAACATGAAAAATTATTTTGTAAAAGATGATCTCTAAAACCAAGTCGAGTAATCTCTGTCCTTAAGAACTTATTAGCCTGCTTCGGTGCTCTTACTGATCGCTTGGTTAACATTCTCTCAGGATAATTAGTTACTTCTTGTAGAAGAAGCACTACTTTCTTCAAGAATATTGAATTTGGATAAATGGTGAAAAATCTCTCTATAAACTATAGACTTAATAATAATGTATAATTTTTTTATGAATTAAAAATTATAAGTTCCATTTTTATTGGCACTGTCCGTGACAAAACAAGTTCAATTGAGTTGTAATAAGTCTTGAAGAACTTGGAGCAATTGGACTGGTTTCTGGTGAAGCTGGAAGCATTTTCGTTAGTGCTGCGTTCGTTGAATCGTTCGAACGTGTGGCGTTAGTGGCATGTTCTCCATTGCGTTCGAACGAAACTTTCCAAAGAGAAATCGTTCGTGGTACGTTCATGTAAGCGTTCAAAAGAAACATTCCAGAGAGCCAGCGTTCGTGGTGCATTCAAGTAGCGTTCTAATGAGTCTTTCCAGTAGGCACGCGTTCGTGGTGCGTTCGAGTAATCGTTCAAACACGACTGCGATCTGAACGCGTTTTTGAGCCTTTTCACTTTGAAAAACCCTAGATCTTCACTCTACCTATAAATAGAACATGTAACCACCATCCCCTATGGTTGAAACATAAATCCTTTGAGCCCAAATCTTTCAAAGCTTTCAACCTTCTTTGATTCCACCATTGAAGACTTCTTATCTTCTTATCTTCTTCATTAATGGTGTGGATCCCTCTTTGATAAACCTTCAACACAACCAAACCCAAAATTCCCAATCCTTCAGAGTTCTCAAGGAGGAAGATTGGTAGTCGAAGTTCCGACATGCATAAGGAGTTGATTCACTCAGAGACTTCCGAGGTTCAGAAGAAAACTGTGGTGTGCAGGCTTAAAGAGTTCCTTGGGTTCTTACAGTCCATAGGTACTTGAGTCGGTGGAGTTGTCACCATATATATTGACCATCTATGTATGTTTTTCTCTATATAGTGGATTAGGCTGGTAGCCGAGATACCCGGAGTGGTTTTTGTACTCGCACGAGTTTTCCATTTCGTCACCAAAATTATTGTGTTGATTTTGTGTGGATGATATTTATTTTCTGCAGTATTATTTATTGCTTGAATATTTTACTTTAGTTAATAATTGCATAGACTTAAGGTTGGGTGGTTGTTAATTTGATTAATCCATAGACACATTAATTAGGACTTGTCTTTGTTAATTCTGATAATTTCCCCATAGGGTCAAAAACTTGGACAATCACGAACTTTCAATTGATATCATAGCCTGAACTCGATCTTTGACCCATTAGCTATGGATCGTAGTCAATCTTTAAATTGTCCGCCATTTTTTAATGACACAAAATATTTGCATTGGAAGGTTCGCATGAGAAAGTTCCTTAAGTCCTTAGATGAGAGGGTCTGGATGACAGTAGAGTACGGGTGGAAACCTCCCGTTGTTATAGTTGATGGGGTCTATTTCCCTAAAGACAAAAATTAACCTGGTCCAATGATGATTTTGACGCTAGTGTAGACAACAGAACCTGGGCGACGGTGTTCTAGGCTCGCGGCCTAGTTGGGAAGTATGAAATAACATGGAGTCGCCACCCGGTGTGAACCGGGATAAAGATTTAAGGCCGCACTCACCCCTCGCAAGGGAAGACCTCAAACCGTTGGGTTCGGAATGGTCCCTTACTTATGTCACTTGTGATGATATAATTTGTGCAATAAACTAACCGAATCTATTCATCATTCATGCTCAATGGTACTTAGATCTAACATGCTTTCATCCAAATAATTCCACGCAATGTAACACAACAAGCATATTGAACCATTAAATCAACATGTATAAATCATTACCCAAACGCATCATAAACTAAGAACATGCATAATGAACAACCTAAACATGCTTTAACAAATAAATAACAAACTAAATTAAACCATGATTTAAATAATAAACAAATAACCTAAAGACTATAACATGCTCAAATACAAATTAGGATGAGACGAGATACGTGTATCTTAAGTGGTACGTGGCACTGTATCCCGAGTGCAGACCATACTACCGTCCATTCGGAATCGGCTATGGAATTTACGTCCGGGTTTCCATCCGATATACCACAAAAGGGAACACATATCTCGCTCATCCAACAATCACATCATGCTTCAAACGACTCTCATGCAATTATATATCAAAATAAATAAAACAAAAATAAAGAAGATAAGTAAAAAAGGTACCCTCAGGTCTAACCTCTTTTGTCGTCTAAGAAAGGGCGTTACACGTCCGTTGGAAGGGAGATTGATCCGATGCTTTTCCAATTCGTCTACTCAACGTTTTCCCTCGTTTTTTTGATGCTTGGGCCGCTGTTTTAAGTCCGTTTCACTGCTGTTTCGCTGCTCTGTTTCAGGTCACTGTTTTGGTCGTTTAGTGGACTGTTTTGCGTGATTTTGAAGGCTAGGGGGGGTGTGTTGGTAAGGATTTTTTAGGGAAACTTTATGGAGGTTTTCGGGATGGTGTTTAGGTGATTTTAGGACTGTTTTTTAGGCCAAAGTCGCAACAAGAACTGACCAGAACAGCAAGCTAAACTCAGCAGTTCACTGGTGCAGTGGGGTGTTTTCAGGGACTGTTTTGGGGCTGCGAATGGGGCTGTGTTTGGAGGGTGTTTAGTGCGACTTTAGGGCTGTGAATAAGGTTTATTTGAGGGTGTTTTAGGGCTGTGAATGGGGGCTGGAACTCGGCAATGGAGGGTTAAGTTTAGGGCTTGGGCGTGAAGGGTGTTGATGATGGAGGGAAGGTGCGGCAATGGAGGCTATTGGATCTTGAAGGTGCGGCAATGGAGGCTTCAGGGGGCTGCTTGGGCGTGCAATGGAGGCTTAAGAGAGTGCTTTAGGCGTGTGAGAGAGGTGTATGAGCTAGGTCTTGAATGGGGGGTGAAGGCCTCTTTTTATAGGCAAAGAGAGAAGACTTTCCTAATTTGAATAGGAAAGAATCTCCTAATTGGTTCTTCATAAGGAATAGATCTCCTTATTTGGGGTGGTGATTGGATTTGATTTGGTAGGGATTTGATTTGATTTCTCTTATTTAGGTAAGGATTTTACAAGATTTAAACATGTGATAAATATGCATATACTTAAATAAAGGGGCTTTGGGCGTGAATCACATCCTTGGGCATGGGCTTGGTTTGACTTGGTTTGACTTGGGTATTTTGGGTTTGGTTTGGGTTTTGGGCCTTAGATAAGCTTTGAAACGGAAGTCCAACAAGCAATCGAAGCTAAACAACGAGATAAGAATCCAATAAAATTCTATTTTCCAACTTTACCCTTCCAACGTCCGTTTCCCGCGGCTTTCACAACTAAAGAAGTAGTGCCTCCATACGAGACTCATCATCGGGACTTAAAATGCAAAAATGCAATGCCTACAGCTAGCAATAGGAACATCAAGGCAATTAATGCCATACATGGTGCAAAAATGCAATGCCTACAGATAGCCAAGGATGCTTGGGACATTCTACGGACTGTGCATAAGAGCATATTGTCTGTTAAAAATAATAGACTTCATGATTTAGCTACTAGGTTTAAGGTTGCCCATATGAAAGATGATGAGACTTTCGATGAGTTCTAAGCTCAGATCAACGATGTCGTTAACTCAAGCTTTAACCTAGGTAAGACTATCCCTACCAGTAGGATTGTTAGGAGAATCCTTATATCCCTGCCCGAGAAGTTCCTACCCAATATTATCGCCATCGAGGAAAGCAATGACCTCGATTAGCTCAAATTAGATGACCTCGTAGGAAAACTGCAGGTTTATGAGAAGAAACTTCATGGTTATAAAAAGCCAAAAACTATATCGATGAAGATCGCGAAGGAAGTTGCTCATGGTCCATCTAGTGATGATGATAATACCCTCACGGATTATGATTTGACAATGTTTACTAAGAGGTTTGAGAAATTTCTTAAGTTGAAAAAGAATGGCCATAGCAGTAGTAGGGATATGGAAGATGAACCTAGAGAGAGTAGGTATAGCATGAGAGAATCCAGAGAGGATAGCGGTAGTAGACCCCATGGTGTCCAGTGCCATAAATGTGAAGGCTATAGGCATATTCGATCTGAGTGCCCTACCTACCTTAAGGCTAAAGGTAAGAAAGCCATGGCAGCCTCTCTTAGTGATTCAGAAGGTGGGCATACTTCTGATGAGTCTACTAAGAATAAGAGCAATTTTATGGCCTTTAATGCTAGTGTGTCTAATGAGAGAGAGAATGATGTTAATGAGGCTGATTCAGAAGTCTCTCTCGATGAGTCTGTTGATGAGGAAAGTCTTCAGGTAGCTTATATTGAAATGTTTACGAAAGTTTAGCTATTAAGAAGACTAATATAAAGGTCAATAAGAGGCTCAAACTAGTTGAGCTAGAAAATAATGAATCTAAAGCCAAATTTGAGCAAAGCCTTTTGATGGTAGATGACTTGGAGGAGAGAAATAGAGGCCTAGTTGATAGGGTCCATACTTTAGAGGCTGATCTTGAAAATGCTAGAACCCAGTTGTCTGTATTTTCCAGTGGGAATAGAAAACTAGATCGCATGCTAGGTATTAGTGCTGAGCCTAATTGCAACAAGACGTCATCGTCTAGAGCTGTGCCTAACCCTCCTAAACATGACTTAGGTAAAAAAACCTGTTGGATGTAGTCATGTGATTCCTTCTCTTGTTCCTCATGTTGTGACCCAACCTCGCTCTCATCCGAGGTTTGTGCATGTGTGCCACCACTGTGGCAAGACATGACATATTATGCCTAAGTACTTCATGTTGCACATGACATATTATGCCTAAGTACTTCATGTTTCAAATCTAGTTTTTCAAGTTTCTGCACTAACCAAACAAGCTCAATTCCTTAGTGAGAAACTTGTTGTGTTGACTAGGAATTCTCAAGTGGAAGAGATTCCTAAGAAAATTTGGGTGAGGAAGCAAGATATCTTCCAAACTACTTTTGAATGCCTTAATAGGCATGATGAGAGTGCATTTCGGTGTAACTCTTCCTAGAAGTTAATTTTACTTTCTCATTGCATGTGTGTGTGAGTGTGTTTTATGTTTTCGCACGTTTATTTTCTTTTCACTGCATATGGGTGTGTGTGTCTTGTTTTTGGTTTATGTTCCTTGGTATATAGGATGGAAACCCAGACATAAATTTTATAGCCGATTCCGAATTGACA
This sequence comes from Zanthoxylum bungeanum, assembly GCA_019454045.1. NCBI lineage: Eukaryota > Viridiplantae > Streptophyta > Magnoliopsida > Sapindales > Rutaceae > Zanthoxylum > Zanthoxylum bungeanum. The sequence goes on along the minus strand of SKCR01006591.1, from coordinate 40,522 downwards.
GTAGTATGATATGTACTCAGGATACAACTCCACGTATCATTGGATATTGACAAGCCATGTTGTGTCTTTGCATTTTTTTGTGTGCGTGTCAAAACTGAAAAATCAAAAAATATATATAATTGAAAAAGACCAAAAAAATTTGTGTGGCTTGTTCGATCATGAAAATTATGTGCATGTGATCCTAGTATGTATGATATATGGTTATGCATGTATAATATGCTTTTATTTTTCTTGATGCTTTTTATGCATGTGTGTGTGAGAGATTAAAACTCTTGGTATATCTTGTGCTTGCACCTCACATACACAATTTTATTATGTCAAGGCTTGGTCCCATGTATGAGTTTTTGGACTAGCAATCTAATTTCTACCATACTTTGTTCACTAAATAGTGTGACTTTTGACTAGATGACCTTGATATCCCCTTGTAAAAGCAAAAAGAAATAAAAAAAGGATTTTACATGAGACTCAAGAGCAAAAGAGCCAATAGGCCAAATTCAAAAGATAAGGGCAAAAACCCTTCACTCTTAAGAGTATTTATTTATGAGCTCATGATATTTTTGGGAAAATAACATAGCATGCAATTAATATTGCTTAATTTCAAGTCCTAGTGGTGCTGAGTTTGAACATCTATTTTGTGGACTTGGTTTGTTAAGAGATGGATTTCTTTGGCTGTGTCCAGCTCATAAAATAAAGTCTTAAGCCTTAATTCGTTGTGCACTTATTTTTCACGCAAGTGCTTGTTATGCTTTGGTGTTTATGTCATATGCATAAGTGTTGTATCTAGCCAAACTTAAAATGATGCATATTATTTCATGTCGTAAACAACTGAATACTAACTGGGTATAATTGTATATGCTTGAAGTATTGTTTCAGTCAGTGTTTGCTAACATTTATTTTTACCTCATTGTGTGCTTATGTGTGCTCTTTATCATTGCATACTTTTTATTTTGCATATCTATGAGTGTTTTCTTCCCGTATGATTTTAAGCTAACTGTGTGGGTCTGTTAGTAAGGGGGAGTAAATTATGTTTACCTATACTCTTGCATGAGTTATCTCCTATTGTTTATCCTTGTACCTTCATCCTTTGTCATTTCGTGAGAAAAAGGGGGAGAGTAGATTAAGGGGGGGTAGTACCATAGAATATAGAATATCATTTTGATATCTCCATTTTAAGGGGAGTTTAGATTAAGGGAGAGAATGATATCTACTTCTTGTACATTCATGATTGTTATATCTGCTTTATATTATACTTGATAATCTCAATGCTTTTCACGGTATATTGTTGTTTGTGGATGTTTCAGGTAAGTAGGTTTTGTTGCTGAGGTGGCATTATTTTGAAGACTACTTGGTTAGGTATTAGATCGAGTCCTTTTGTAATAAGTCATTGTTTTGATGGTTGACAGTTGACTATTTTCTTTTTGGGTCTATTACCGTAGTCTTTGTATTAGGTAGTGTTTTGTCATGGAATACCAAAAGGGGAGATTGTAAGTTCCATTTTTACTGGCACTGCCGTGACAAAACAAGTTTAATTGAGTTCTTATAAGTCATAAAGAACTTGGAGCAATTGGACTGGTTTCTGGTGAACTTGGAAGCATTTTCGTTAGTGCTGCGTTCGTTGAAGCATTCGAACGTGTGGCGTTAGTGGCACGTTTTCCATTGGGTTCGAATGAAATTTTCCAGAGAGCAATCATTCGTGGTACGTTTGTGTAAGCGTTCGAATGAAATATTCCAGAGAGCCAGCGTTTGTTTGTGGTGGTTCAAGTAGCGTTCGAACTAGTTTTTCCAGTGGGAATGCGTTCGTGGTGCGTTCGAGTAATCGTTCGAAGCGACTGCGATCTGCACGCGCTTTTTGAGCCTTTTCACTTTGAAAAACCCTAGATCTTCACCCTACCTATAAATATAACATGTAGCCACCATCCCCTAGGGTTGAAACACAAATCCTTTGAGCCCAAATCTTTCAAAGCTTTCAACCTTCTTTGATTCTACCATTGAAGACTTTTTATATTCTTGTCTTCTTCATTAATGGTGTGGATCCCTCTTTGATAAATCTTTAACATAACCAAAAAAAAATTCCTAATCCTTCAGAGTTCTCAAGGAGGAAGATTGGTAGTCGGAGTTCCGGGTGTGTAAGAGTTGATTCACTCAGAGACTTCCGAGGTTTAGAAGAAAACCGTGGTGTGCGGGGTTTAGGAGTTCATTGGGTTCTTACAGTCTAGAGGTACTTGATTCGGTGGAGTTTTCACCATAGGTCTTGACCATCGCTATAAGTTTTTCTCTATATAGTGGATTGGGCTTGTAGTAATACACATCATATATACATCATAATACACCACATATATGAAAATTCCCAAATTTGGAAAGGGTTATGAACCTTAATTTTATAAATTGTCCAAATGACCAAATTAAACCAAGTTAATATATTCAACACTTTAATCCAATCTTCACCACACCAAACAAGTCTCACCATCATGAAATAACTCAAGAATAATTTTAGGTCATCAATGAGTGGCTTAACAACTCTAAAATGGAAACATCGCCATCAAATGGCTAAAAGAGTGCTAATGAACTAATTTCATGTCCTTATTAACATATATGCTTATATCTTTCAAAAAAGTTCCAATCATTTAATTACAAATTAAAAGAGTAGAGACAACATCCTAGCAACACAAATTGAAGCTAAGAATATTAGAAACAATTTCTTAGTTGAAAAAGTTTAAGAAAGACTTACAAAAATCAAGTTTCTAAGCCTTTTTCTTTCTTTGTTCTTCAACTTTCTCTTAAATCCTTTTTTAATTGTTTTGTAACTTGTTGTTGTTATGTCAAATGAAAAACAAAACACTTTTGTATATCACCCCCACTTGGCCGAACTTGAAGAAAGAAATATCATGATATTTTTTAAATTTTTGTTTCCAAAACATTAAATGAAAAATGCTTTATTAGTTAACTTGTTTCAAATGATAACCTTTATCATAAAGTTAACTTTACAAGTGAACCAATAGAATCATGCCATTTCCTAATCAAAATCATGACAAAGATATTTATTATTTTAATTATTTTAATTATTTAACAATTAAACAATTAAATAATTAAATACAAATATCTTAAATATATGTATTATATTTACATTAAATATCTCAAATACATATATTAATATATGTCAAATATCATAATTTGACAATTAATTAATGTGTTTTTAATAATATTAAATATTAAATACAAATACACATTAATTAGGAAATGACCATTAGGTCCATTCGCATGTATTTTTCGTTTAACCGTTAAACAATTTATAAATAATCAGTACTATTCATAAAAGTTACCCTAGTGCACTACGAGTATATTTCACTAGTGAGACTCTCTAGATTCAGGCATATCCGTCACAAAATCAAATTTCGTGTCCATAATCTATCCACCCGTAAATTAAGATGAACACAGATAAACACTCTGAACCATACAGGTCAAGTCATTGGATACGTATAATTCATCTGTCATAGGTATCCGGATTATCCAAAAGATATAGATGTAAACGTCAAATCTCTAAGGATATAATCACGTTGACGTTTCTATTAGCAATCATTTAATAACATTTTAACTAATTTCTATAGTGTACCACGGGCCCATGGATTTAACACATTGATAATTCCATATTGAATACCTATGCTCTGTACACAGAACTGACGAATCTTTTCTTGATACGCACAGGATATCCTGAGCATCAGTCCACACCCAACGAACAGGCGGAGGTCTGATCTAAATAGATCAGTGACGTGACTGTCATCTAAGTGTTGAGGATAACTCATATATCCATAGTGGTATCTCAAGTGAAAGAATAACTATGCTCACTCAACCCAAGAAGATTCTTATTGACGTTGGTGTACCATCCATTAAGAATCTTCGGTGAGTCATTCAGTGTTTATCCGCTATAAAAACCTACACGTCTATACGAGTCTCCAAGACTCATGGTTCATTGAAAAACCATCAGAATCCAAGATTCCAATATAGGACATATACTAGTCTCAAGAGTTTACTTTACTGACCAAGTACTGTAAACCTTGACCAGGAACAGTCTAAGAATGACAACGTCATGATACAACTCAATGTCAATTGCGACACTTTTGAAACAGCTTCATAACTAATCATTCTAAGGTCAGTTACGTCTTACCATATAAAAATGATGTTATATAAAAGAAACTGTTTATTTTATTCATAATAAAATATTGGGTTATTTACGTTTTACTACTAAAGTTATGATAAAAAATAATTGGGTACTATGAATATTAACATATTATTTTACTACAAAACTTATATAAAATTTAACATTTTACTATTTTTCCATCCAAACCGTTAGTTGACCATTAGTTGACCATGACATCATGCTGACATCGTAATGATAAAAGAGTCTTAACCCACAAATTATTATAAACTTTAAATATTCTAAAACAATTAAGGGTAATTTTGTCATTAGGAAAGGAATAACAAAAATAAAAACTAAAAAAGATATTGACAACATGATTACTCGTTGTCTTTATTGTTCCCCTCCACTGCCAAGAATATATTTGAACAAAGAATTAATATTCTTGAGTACATCTCTTTTATTGTTATACTTTAAAGTATTTTGGATATTATGAGAATGTTAATTATTAAATTTTTTGATAAATTAAATTCTTTATTTTGTTGGGTTTTATTGACAGTTTAGAGACTAAAGTATATTTATAAATGTGATTGTTGATTGCATCTTTTTTATTGTTATATATAAGATTTAGATATGTTTTTAAATGATATAATTATAATTTTCACTTTTATTTTATTTTGAGGATAAAACAATCTTTTTAAAGGTCAACTAATGGTCAACTACCAGTTTAGATGGAAAAGTAATAAAATGTTAAATTTTATATAAGTTTAGTAGTAAAGTGTAATATGTTAATATTCATAGTACCCAATTGTTATTTTATCATAACTTCAGTAGTAAAACGTAAATAACCCTAAAATATTACATTAGTATTTACAGGGAAATATATAATGAAATTGTCACTCAGAACACTAACCCTAACAAAATCTCCCACTTGCTCTAGTGCCAATATCGATTCAATCTAATACCCATCGACTCCACATGTTTATCAAATAACTTCAGAGGTATGGCCTTGGTAAGCGGGTATGCTACATTATCTGCATTTGGTACCTTACACACGACAATGTCCCCTCGTGACACAATCTCTCGAATGATGTGGTACTTTCGTTCCACATGCTTCGACTTCTAATGCGCCCTTGGTTATTTTGCTTGCGCAATGGCTCCAGTATTACCACAGTATAACGAAATCAGATTCTTCAATACTTGGGACCACTCCCAATTCTGTGATAAAATTCATAACCCATAAAACTTCATTTGCATCTTCAGAAGCTGCAATATATTCCGCCTCTGTGGTGGAATTAGCTGTCGACCATTGTTTGGAACTCTTCCAACAAACTACACCTTCGTTAAGGGTAAACACGAATCCTGATGTAGACTTTCTATCATCAAGATCCGATTGGAAATCAGAATCCATATACCCATTAACTTGCAGTTCGTTTCCTCTATATATAATAAACTTATCCTTAGTACCTTTAAGATACTTGAGGATATGTTTAATGGTCATCCAATGGTCATTTCCTGGATTGGACTGATATATGCTGGTCACACTAACTGTGAAGCTGATATCAGGCCTAGTATATAACATGGCATACATGATGCTGCCCAAACATGAAGCATAAGGCTGACTAGACATTCTAATCTTCTTATCTTCTGTTTGTGGACACATCTTCTGAGAAAGATGTAAGCCATGTTTGAACAGTATGTTTGCTACCTTACAGTAACCAAAATTATTACCGTTCTAAGATCTTATCTATGTACGTTGATTGGGATAACCCAATAAGCTTCATTTCTCTATCTCTATAGAGTTTTATGCCTAAGACATAAAAAGCTTCACCCAGGTCGTTCATGGAGAAATTCTTACAGAGGTAAGCTTTGACACCTTGCATCATCTCGATATCATTCTCAATGTTAAGGATTTCGTCAACATAGAGAATTAAAATACCACCATACTCCCACTATCCTTCTTATAAACACAGGATTCTTCCGAATTCTTGAGAAAACTAGACAATTTGATTATCTCGTCGAATCGAAGATTCCAACTTCGTGAAGCCTGTTTAAGTCCATAATGGACTTATTCAGCCTGCATATCATGCCCGAGTTCTCGCTGGATGCAAAACCATCTGGTTGTTCCATATAGATTTCTTCATCAAGAAACCCATTTAGAAAAGCCGTTTTGATATCCATTTGTCAAATCTCGTAATCATGGTAAGTGGCAATAGACAACAAAATCCTTATAGACTTTAGCATTGCAATTGGCGAAAAATTTTCATCGTAGTCGACACCAGGAGGCTGCGAGTAACCTTTAGCTACCAGTCTGGCCTTAAAGGTTTCAATCTTTCCATCGAGCCCGCGCGCTTCCTTTTGTAAATCCATTTACAACTGATAGGAACAATTTTTCCAGGAAGCGGAACCAAGTTCCAAACTTGATTCTCATGCATTAAGTCTATCTCAGATTTCATGGTGTCTTGCTACTTCACGGAGTCGATGTCCAACATCGATTCTGTATAGGTAAAAGGGTCAGTTTTTCTTCTACTAAGAGAACATCAATACTCTTTTCTTGCATCAAATACAAGCGTTCAGGAGGTCTAGATACCATTTGCGACCTACAGAGTGTGTGTGTTGAAGGTACTTCATCTTCTTGAACTTTAGGTTCCTCCGTTGGTTCATGGTATCAGGTTGTACTTCATCAAGTTCAACTTATCTATGATCACCACCTTCATACAAAAATTCTATTTCTAGAAATTTTACAAAGCGATCTACGAACATTTGATGCTCGGTATCATATAACAAATATCCTTTCATATTTGAAGGATATCCAACAAACCTAAACTTCTTCCCTCGAGGCACAAGCTTATTCTGCTGAGCCATCCTGACGTATGCAGGTTACCCCCCAAATCTTAACATAACTAAGATTCGATTTCCTACCAATCCATATCTCATACGGAGTCGTAGGAACAACTTTGGAAGGAATCTTATTCAGGAGATGAGCGGTAGTTAAAAGAGCATAACCCCATAAGTAATAGGGTAAATCTGTATAACTCAACATCGATCGGACCATATCCAATAATATCTGATTTCTCCTCTCTGACACTCCATTGTGCTGCGGAGTGCCCGGAGGAGTATATTGAGTGAGAATCTCATTCTCCTTTAAATAATCAGTGAACTCTCCACTCATATATTCACCGCCTCGATCAGATTGAAGTCATTTAATATAATGACCAGTCTGTTTTTCTACTTCATTTCAGAATTCTTTGAACTTTTTAAAGGTTTTTGATTTATGTTTTATCAAATAAACATAACCGTACAGTGACACATCATCGATAAAGGTTACGAAGTAAGAAAAACCATTGTGAGCAGTTTGACTCATGTGACCACATACATCAGAATGTATGAATTCCAATAGGTCAGTGGCTCGGTGTCCAACACCCGAAATAGGTCTTTGGTCAAATTACCCCGAATGCAAGATTCGCAAGTTGGATAAGGTTCAATGGTGAGATCATGTATCAAACCATTGTTAACCAATTGGGTTAGGCGTTTCACGCCTATATGATCCACACCTCATATGCCACAGTTCAGTATTATTTATATCAGAATGTTTATGTTTATTAATTCCAATAATAAAAAAATATCTTGTGAGGTACGCAATATGTAATGACCATGCTCATTTGGACAATAAATGATCTGAATATTATTTTTATCATATAAATACAAAGAACGATTCTTAACAGTTACATTACATCCTTTAGTATCTAATACAAAATGTGACATAATATTCGCCACACATCCTGGCACAAAGCAGTCATTTAACAAAAGTATCCCACTGGGTATGGGAAACTCCCATATGCCCACTGTAACCACATCCAGAGAGTTGCCACTCCTGAATCGCAACTCCATCTCCCCAGATTTCAGCCGTCTACTTTCCATCAGCACATGTAACATATTTCAAATGTGAATAGGACAAGTAGAATATAAAATCCAATTAGATGTCATAGCTTTACAAGCCAATGAGATATCAATAATAGGAAAAATAAAAGAACCTGATGTAAAAGCTCTTTCCTTCCTTATCTGTGTGAGGTAGTCCGGACAGTTTCTTTTCCAGTGTCCGACTTTCTGACAGTGATGGAATTTGTCTTCAGAAACTCTATTGGGCTTCACTACCTTAGCCTACGGAGGAATTTTGAAACCCTTTATCTTCTTTCCTTTAGTCTTCTTCCCCTTGGAATTAGATTAAGAAGAAGCGGAAAGTGAAGTGGGTTTCAGAAGGCGAGTCATAACTCCATTCTTTAAATCTTCTTCCGCTGTGAGAAGCATCATATGCAACTCACGGTAAGAGTAGTGAATCCCATTCATGTTGAAGTGCATGACAAACTGGTGATATGACGTCGGGATCGAACTAAGTATAACACTCCGTCTTAGAGTATCATTGAGAGGGAAGTCACTGCGCCTCAATTGGTTGATCAAATCGATCAAATGAAGCATATACGGGCTCACAGCCTGCCCCTCAACAAGTTTAGAATGGAACAGTTCCATTGCAACAATATGAACCACGATCTGTTCCTGGTTCATAAACGATTCACAAAGTTGTGTCATCATGCTATATGCATCGTGTATCTCAAAGTATTGCCTCTTCAATCGTCATCTTTCCATTTACGGAAAGCCTTAATCTCTTCAGGCGATGAATCAGGAGATATAGCAAGCGGTAATGGACCTTTCAAAATGTATCCAGCTTTTTCGGATCTGAGGACAATCCTCAATCCATATCCCAATTCGTAAAGTTCTCGGTGCCCTTAAGCTTATTCGTATCAAGCATACGAGCAAAAGGATTGGTCGAAGGTGCCGCTGATGAGTGGTAAATCTATCACTATTTCCCACTCATTTAACCTAATATTTTATATAGTTTCTTGAGTTTTGTGAATATTTTGATGTGTTTTGTGTTATTTTGTAGATAAATAAAGTTTCAGGACATTAAGGAGGTGACTTGGACCAAAACAATGAAAATTGGAAAAAGGCATTTTTTGGTAATTTTGGCGCGTCGCGACGCCTAACGTGCACTGGGTCCATGCTAACGTGCGCCGGGTCGACATGTCAGAATCTGAGAAGTTTGACTTTGCTAACGTGCGTCGTTGCCATGTGTCACCATCACAACTGATTTGCTAACGTGCGTCATGCCACGTGTCATCATCCTACAGTGCCGACAATCACCATTGCCACGTGTGCCACGTGTCACTCCATGTCACCGCCACATCATCATCCACATCACCAGTTGACCGAGTCAAATTTCCACGTCATCGCCACGTCATCATCAACCAATCACAGCGTGCCACGTGTCGCAATCCTACGGTGCCGACACTCCCTTTCGCCACGTCACCGACACATCATGCCACGTCAGCATAATAATTGAGCTCTCAACCGCCTTGCCACGTGTTGCCTTATCTCCTTATCCAGAATCGCCACGTGTCAAGCCCTCAGTATGCCACGCCAAAGAGCTCTGGTGTCACGATGCCAAAGGCTTTGGCGTCGCGACGCGGAGGCCTAACGGGGTCTATAAATTGAGCTCGAGATTTCAGTTTAGAGTACCATTCTCTCTGAATTCTCTGATGTAAATAGGGAGTTCTCTTCTTTTCTTTAAAATTCAGTTTTGTTTAATAATTTAATTCTTTTAATTTCGTTCTGTAATAGTAATTTACTTTTGTAATAGTAATAGTAATTTATTTCTTTTACTTTTTACTATTCAACCATGAGGAGGGGTAACTTCCCCCTGCTATGGTGAAAGTAATTCTTTTACTATTGCGATTTAGATTAATCTCCCTTAAATATAATATATTCACTATTTAAAATTTGACTAAAAAATGATACCGCCAGATTGGTCGGTGGTAATTCATTTTAATATGGTTTTAACCTGACTAATCAAGGATACCGTCAGATTGGTCAGTTGGTAATTAAATTTTCTTACCGCCTATATGGCAGGTTTATTTGGTTCCGCCTTTATGGCTGGTTGGACTTAATTTGACTTAATCAGGTTACCGCCTATATGGCTGGTTGGTAAAATAATCACAAGTTTATATATTATATTATGGGAGATATCAAAATAGTTAAATAGTAAAAGTTGATCATTTTACCTTAGCATTTTATTTTATTGCAATTTAATTTTCAGTATTTTTACTATGTCTTTTACTTTCAAGTTTTTACTAGCCCTAGTTATGTGTTGTAACTAAATAGTTATCTGGGGTGTGTGATGACTTTTAATATCACCGATTTATAAGGGTTTATTTTATAGTTTGGGTGGTAATTAAAGGTTTACTTATTAAGTCTTAAACTTAATGCGTTTGTTAATTGGCTACTAATAAGATTGATCTGGTAAATCTAAAATAAATTTGACAAAGGAATTTTAGGTTTCAGCCTTAGACTTAATAGCCCACGATTCTCTTGAGGATAAATAACCCTTTAATAGATTTCCTTACAGGATATAGACATATACCTGTCGGGCGGGGGTAACCATAATTGGAGCTTAAACTTAATGAATCCTGATAATTTGATTGACATAGACATATGTTTCAATTGGGTTAAATTGGGTATTTGCATCTGACCATCGACAGAGGCTTTCGCATAATTTAGTGTTCCAGGTTAGTAAACCGATTTATTACACAAACATGAAATAACCACTTCATCTTTTAAAAGATATTAGAAAGATTCACAACCCTAGATAGTTTTTAATATTGAATTTTATTAAACCGACATTCGTGTTTATTTTATTTACTTGTTTTTAAATTTAGAATCATCATCATTTCAAATCAATCAATCAACCTGTTAGTACTAGTAATCATTTGACCTCATAAAATTAATAGCTTAGGTATTAAGTCCGCGTGGGATCGATATTTTTTATATTACTTGAACAATACGTGCGCTTGCATTATATGCGTGTGTAAGCACCGGTCAAGTTTTTGGTTCGCCGTTGCCGGGGACTTATTATCTTTTCACTATTAGTTTATAGGTTAGATACCTTTACTTGTATCTAATTTCTTTTTACTTATTATTTTTTGTTTTCTTGTGTTTCAGGTTCTCAGAAACTTCATGAGACAAACCAGAAGCTTTGAACTTCGACCGCTTGACCGGGAAATTGAAAGAACCATCAGACAATTGAGAAGGGAAAGGCGAGAAGGCCAAGAAGCAATTGTTAACATGGAACTTGACCCTTGGAGGTTGCACCACCAATTCCCATTCGAGACAGAACCATTCCAGTGGTTGACAGGCTCATTTCATGTATTGTACTTCCTCCCTTACCAGCAAATGCAGGTGACATCAAACATGCATTCAGATGATTCAGCAGTCAGTTCAGTTTGGGGGGAATGCAACTGAAGATTCTAATGCCCACATCAGCAATTCCTGGAAGTTTGCGGCAGTTTCAATTACAACCGAGAAGCTGAAGAAGCAATGAGACTGCGTGTTTTTCCCATACTCCTTGAAGGACAGAGCTAAAGCTTGGCTACATTCACTACCAGCAGGTTTCATCACAACTGGAACACTTTAGCCACCAAATTTCTTGCCAATACTTTCCACCAGCCAGAACTGGAAATCTAAGGAATGACATCACATCCTTTGTACAACAAGACTCAGAAACTCTTTACAAAGCTTGGGAAAGTAAAGATTTGCTCCGGAAATGTCCTCACCATGAGATTCCAAATGGCTCAAGTCCAACTTTATATAATGGACTTTCTGGAATAATGAGAACCACATCGATGATGCTGCTGGAGGAGCTTTAATGGCAAAAGGAGAATATCAAGCCTGTGACCTAATCGAAGAAATGGCCAACAACAATTCCTTTGGCCAACAGAAAGGAGCATGATCCAAAGAATTGCAGGAATTTATGAAAGTTGAGCCAATACAGCAGTCAACGCCAACTGGATCAGATATGCAAATTCATGGAGACTCTTTCCACTGGATCCACAAGTTCACCATATGGAGGAGCACTAGAGCGCAACCAACTTGAAGAGACGGTGAATTTTGTCAACAATTTCAATAGACATGGGAACAATCTATATTCCAACACCTATAACCCAAGGTGGATCCCATTTTTCATGGAGCAACAATTCAGGGCAAAAGAACTATCTACCACCTGGATTCTAGCAACAGAACAAAGGCCAGGAGCAGGCAAATGAACCAGGAATAACAGAAGTGCTGGCTCAGTAAAAAAGTATGATGCTATGTTTCAGAAACCAATCTGCTTCCATCAAAGCACTGGAGAATCAAATCGGACAACTGGCCAATGCTCAAAGTTACAGACCGCCAGGTAATCTTCCCAGCAACACGGAACCAAATCCAAGGAACCGAGGGAAGGAGCAATGTCAAGCCATTACTTTGAAAAGTGGTACTGAAATCAACAAAGATGTTGGAACCAAGGTATCCAAAGAAGAAGTTCCAAAAAAGCAGGCAACAGATGGAGGAAAAAGAAGCAAAGGAAAAAGAACCAGAAAGAATCACTCCACCCTCCACATTTTCCACAACGACTTCAGAAAAATAAACTGGACAAGCAGTTTGCTCGATTCCTGGAGGTGTTCAAAAACCTGCATATCAACATCCCATTCGCAGAAGCGTTGGAAGAAATGCCCAGCTATGTTAATTCATGAAAGATATTTTTTCATGAAAACGGAGATTGGGAGACTACGAGAGAGTAGCATTGACGGAAGAATGCAGTGCCCATTATTCAGAGGAAACTTCCCCCGAAGTTGAAAGATCCTGGCAGTTTCACTGTCCCATGTACCATTGGAGAACATTATATCGGTAAGGCTTTATGTGATTTAGGTTCTACTGTTAACTTGATGCATTTTTCTATTTACAGGAAACTGCAGATGGAGAAGCAATGCCTACCTCAGTCTCGTTGCAACTTGCTGATCGAACACTAGCATTTCCAAGAGGTGTTATTGAAGATGTGCTGGTCAAAGTTGACAAACTGATTCTCCCAAGCAGATTTCATCATCCTTGACATGGAAGAAGACAAAGAAGTACCTATCATTATTGGAGACCATTCTTGGCTACAGTAAAACTGTGATTGATGTGCAAAAAAGAGAACTGACCATGAAAGTACAGGACCAAGAAGTTACCTTTATGTTTTCAAGCCATGAAATTCCCGAGTGATGAAAGGAAGAAGAATGCTTCAGAGTTGATGTTGTTGACAGTATCATTCAGATACTGAGCCAAATCCCACAGATACACTCGAAGCTTGCATCACCAACATGACTGACAGCGAGCTAGATGCTGAAATCCTGGAATGTATCAACTACCTGACAAAACCATTCCGATTCAAATCAACACCACTAGTTGAAAGCTTGAACTGCCACAAAGAAAGATCGAATCAAGCCTTCGTTGAAGAACCACCACAGCTGGAGCTGAAGTTACTTCCGAGCCATCTCAAGTATGCATTTCTTGGAAACTCTTCTGAATTACCTGTTATTATTTCTTCTTCACTAACATTGGAGCAGGAAGAAAAGTTACTAAGAGTATTACGAGAGCACAAAAGAGCCATTGGCTGGACTATAGCAGACATTCAAGGCATTAGTCCATCATTTTGCATGCACAAGATTCTGATGAATGATGAGTACAAACCCACAGTGGAGCATCAACGGAGACTCAATCCAATCATGAAGGAAGTCGTAAAGAAAGAAATAATCAAATGGTTGGATGATGTCATCATTTACCCCATCTCATATAGTAGTTGAGTGAGTCCTATGCAGTGTGTACCAAAGAAATGAGGAATTACTATGGTTACCAATTAAAAGAACGAGCTAATCCCAACAAGAACGGTGACTGGATGGAGAGTATGCATGGACTACAGGAAGCTGAACAAAGCCACGAGAAATGACCATTTTCCACTACCATTCATTGACCAGATGTTAGACAGACTGGCAGGACATGAGTTCTATTACTTTCTGGACGGATATTCAGGGTACAATCAGATTTCCATCGCACCAGAAGACCAGGAGAAAACTACATTTACATGTCCCTATGGTACTTTTGATTTCCGCAGGATGCCATTTGGATTATGTAATGCCCCTACTACATTTCAGCGTTGCATGATGGCCATCTTCTCAGACATGTTGGAGCAGAGTATGAAAGTTTTTATGGATGACTTTTATGTGTTTGAGATTCTTTTGACCCCTGCTTGCAAAATTTGGAACATGTGTTACAAAATGTGCGAAGATACAAACCTGGTGCTCAATTCGGAGAAATGCCATTTCATGGTACAAGGCATTGTTCTTGGACACCGGATCTCACAAAAGGAATCGAGGTAGACAAAGCAAAGATTGAAACAATTGAAAAACTACCTCCGCCGACATCTGTCAAATGGATTCAGAATTTCTCGGACATGCAGTTTTTACAGGAGATTTATCAAAGACTTTTCCAAGATTGCTTAACCTCTGTGCAATCTTCTGGAAGGATGTGCCTTTCAACTTCACCAAAGAATGCCAGGAAGCTTTTGAGATCTTAAAACAAAAGCTGATTTCTGCCCCCATCATTGTAGCACCAGACTGGACCCTTCCATTTGAAGTAATGTGTGATGCTAGTGATTTTGCTGTAGGTGCAGTTTTGGGACAACGCAAAGCAAAGATTTTCCACACCATTTACTACTCCAGCAGAACTTTGAATGAAGCTCAACTCAACTACACAACCACTGAAAAAGAGTTGCTCGCAGTTGTGTATTTTGACAATTCCGCGCTCCTATCTGCTGGGTCCCAAAGTGGTGGTCTACACAGATCATTCAGCAATCAAATACTTGATCACGAAGAAAGATGCCAAACCCAAATTGATCCGTTGGATACTTCTTCTGCAAGAATTTGACGTGGAGATTCAAGACAGGAAAGGGACAGAGAATCAGTGGCAGATCATTTATCGAGACTCGAGAATGGAGAAGAACTGGCAAAGATCTGTCAATCAAAGAAACTTTCCAGATGAACAGCTGTTTGCCATGAAACAGCAAGATGCCCCTTGTTATGCTGACTATGTCAACTACATTGTGTCAGGAAAATGGCCGTTGGAATGGACAACTCAGCAACGGAAGAAATTCTTCAAAAAAGTCAAGCATTATGTCTGGGATGAGCCGTACCTGTTCAAACGGTGTGCTGATCAATTATTGAGACGGTGCGTTCCACATGAGGAAGTCAACAGTGTTTTGCAGCACTGTCATTCATCGCCATATGGCGGACACTTCAGCGGAAACAAAACTGCAGCCAAAGTCCTACAATCAGATTTGTTCTGGCCCACTCTTTTTAAAGATGCTTATATTTTTGCTCTTCAATATGACATGTGCCAGAAAACGGGGAATATTTCAAGGAGAAATGAAGGACCATTGCAAAACATTCTAGAAGTGGAAATATTCGATGTATGGGGTATTGATTTCATGGGACCATTTGTTCCATCATTCGGAAACTTGTACATCCTGGTTGCTGTAGACTACGTCTCCAAATGGGTCGAAGCAATTACACTGCCATCCAATGATTTGAAAGTGGTGATCAAATTTCTGAAAAAGAACATTTTCACTCGGTTCGGAACAAATAGTTCGATGCACTCCTATCCAAATACGAAGTTACTCACAAAGTTGCCACTGCTTACCATCCACAGTCAAATGGACAGGTTGAAGTTTCAAACAGGGAAATCAAAATAATCTTGGAAAGAACTGTTGGATCAACAAGGAAAGATTGGTCTACAAAACTAGATGATGCATTATGGGCCTACCGAACAGCTTACAAGACACCCATTGGTATGTCCCATATCGATTGGTGTTTGGGAAAGCGTGCCATCTGCCAGTTGAGCTTGAACACAAGGCGTATTGGGCACTGAAGAAGTTGAATATTGATTCACAAGCTGCAAGGAGAAAAGACTTCACCAACTCATGAATTGGAGAATTTCGCCTACAGGCTTATGAGAATGCCAGATTGTACAAAGAAAAACCAGAAATGGCATGACCGAAAAATAGTACACAGACAGTTGGAACCAAGGCAGCAGGTGGTGTTGTACAACTCAAGATTGAAACTTTTCCCTGGAAAGTTGAAATCAAGGTGGTCAGGTCCATTTGTGATCACTCAGGTTTTTCCATATGGAGCTGTTGAGTTACTAGATCCCAACACCAACGAAACATTCAAGGTAACAATCAGCGTGTCAACACTACTGGGAGAATCATTTGAGCGACAAAAAGAAAGTGTCACACTTTCAGATCTAGCTTAACGTTCGAGAAGTCACGTCTAGCTGACGACTTTAAACTTAGCGCTCGCAGGGAGGCAACCAATGCAATTTGTGTATATATTGTGATCTGGTGTGTTTTATTTTTGTGTGTTTAATTTTTCAGGTAAATTCATTTCACGATGGAAGAAGCTCTCGCAAATCTTCACAAGCAATTTCCTTCTCTCCCTCAAAAATCTCTGATGAAAGTTTACAAAGCTCGCTTGGAACGGATGAGACTACTAATGATCAAAGGTGTTCCTAATGACATTCATTGGGTAATTCAAGCACGGGTCCGATTGGCAGGTGAGTCTTCTGAATCTTTTATTTCACATCTGCCTGTTTTGGAAGAAGCACAATGCAAAGAAACGTAGAGCTAAGCAAATGGGTGTTTGTTACAAATGTGCACGCTGGAATTGCAATACTCGTTGTCGTTCTTTAGGAATGGTGTCTGATAATCGCGAAGATAAAATTAAATTCATTAGGGATGGCTTGAGTAAAGTGTGTAGATAATATATCTTCGACTCTTGAGACGCATCCCAGTGGATACGTACACATAGCCATTCGCAAATTACATACACAATTTCAAAAAGAAAGACAACAGTTAAGTCTTGGGAATCTAACTCAAAAGACCATGTTTGCCAATTTATAAGAAAATTGGATGGGAAGCTTGTCCCTGACACATAGACGTCATTTAAGCTGCTACTTTTCTTGTACATATTATATCTCTTTATCTTTTCCTAATAATTGTAATTTGTTTTGTTTTTCTTTTTTTATTTTCTCCGACAAGATCCAAACTTTTTTTACTATCACGATTTATTTTACTGTTTAACTAATAATTATCATTTGGCAGGTACTAGTGCTATTATTTTACTCACCCTTTTCAGGTGTTATAAATTCAACTCATCATTGCACTTTTGAAGACATCAGAGTAAAACATGGAAGCCACTTCAAGAAGACGAGTTGAAAACATCTGTGTGTTTTGCGGTACTAGTGTTGGTACTAAGCCACAATACATAGAGGCAGCACAGGAATTGGGTCGAGTCTTAGCTGCAAGGAACATGCACTTAGTATATGGCGGAGGCAATCTTGGACTAATGGGGATCGTTTCAAAGGCCGTACAGGAAGGAGGCAGTCACGTTTTGGGAATCATCACAAAACCCTTGGCATAGGCAAATCTTATTGGACCATCAAACGGAGAAGAACTGATCGTGCCAGGTATGTCTGAATGATTGGTAGAAATGATTAATTATGCTAATGCTTTTATTGTTTTTCCAGGTGGCTTGGGCACATTGGAGGATATTTTTATAGTGTTATCTTGGCGAACCTGAACATACACCAGAAACCGCTTGGACTATACAACGTTGAAGGATTTTATGATTTTCTTTGTGTGTTTCTTGATGATGCTCGGAGAAATGGGTTCATGTCAAAACCTATGAAAGAACTCATCTGTACTGCCAGAACTGCTCCAGATCTAATTGATCAAATCTTAGCCTATGAACCACAAATTGACCCTATCCTTTCAAAAATAAATTGGTCCGAAGACGATCGTGGTAAGAGGCGTCAGATTAATCTGGATCTTAACCTTTAATTTCCTGTAGAATTTCAGTTATCCAGGTATTATCTTCTAAACTCTTCTTCTACTGTTTAAGACATTGAGGACAATGCCTCATTTAGGTCTGGGGGAGGGAATTAGTTGATCAGTACCTTGTTTTTAGTTTGTGTGTTGTTTTTATTTTTTAGTCCAAATTTTTTCGAAAAATACAAAAAAATTGAAAATGTTTCAAAAATTACAAAAATATTTTGCGTTTTTGTGTTTTTATTTTGACTAAAAAAGGTGAAATTGGTGAGAGATAGCTGTGTAAGGAGTTTCCATTCCTGAGACGTAACTCAAACCTATTTCGGAACAAGTTAATTTTTGTTTATTTCCTTTTGAATTATTTAATTTGTGAATTCTCCATAATACTGACTAAAATGGATCTTCATATGCTCAGTTGGCAGGTATTATCAACATGCATAGTAACATACGGACATGAGCTAAAATTGAAAAATTTTTAATATTCAGTACTCTAGTTTAATTGAAAGAAACATCTCAAAAAGCATGGAGTAAAAAAATGAGATCCGAGTTATTAAGTCTGTAAGGGTGTTTTAACACCTAGTACCCTAAAGCCAACTGGTTGGGGAGTCACTGGCCCAAAGCTCGCTACATGGATCAAAGATGCTGCAAAATATATATATATATATATATATATATATATATATATATATATATATATATATTTGAAGTCTGAGTAATTAAATCCGTAGGGTGTTTTAACACCTGGTGCCCTAAAGCCAACTGGTTTGGGAGCCACCGACCCAACACTCGTTACATAGATGAAAGCTATTGTATATAAAAAAAAAAATCAAAGAAAAAAAATCAGAAAAATCAGAAAAATTATTCCATTGCTACAAAAAGGTGTGAATTCCGATAAAACTTTAGGACAAAAATATTACTCTCTTATCAACTGCACTTATGACTGTTGTGGGCAAAAATGAGTTGTTTAATATTTTGTTGGCTGTGTATATGGAAAATAGTAAATATAATCGGAGAATTTACTTATTCAATAATTTAGAAAGAAAGAAAACAACTAGTAACTTGGAGTAGAAATTTCACCTGATTAGTCACTAACTTCTTTATTCTCTTTTCGCTTGTCTTTTTGCTTTTGTGTGCATTAGTTTCACTACCTTTTTACTTTTGTAAAATATTTGTGGGTATCATTTTTGTAAACCCTCACGAGACTACAAATCGTCCACTAGGGACACCTAGGGGTTTAAAGGCTTGTTGCATACGCTAACTGCAACTGTGATCCCTACGAAAGTGTCTTAGTTAAATCTTATTTTAAAGATGTTTATGTTATTTTATTCTGTGATTTGCTCGAGGACTAGCAAAATGTTAGCTTTTGGGTGTGATGAGTGGTAAATCTATCACTATTTCCCACTCATTTAACCTAATATTTTATATAGTTTTCTGAGTTTTGTGAATTTTGATGTGTTTTGTGTTATTTTGTAGATAAATAAGTTTCAGGACATTCTGGAGGTGACTGGACTAAAACAATGAAAATTGCAAAAAGGGAATTTTGGTAATTTTGGCACGTCGCGACGCGCAAGACTTTGGCGTCGCGACGCCTAACGTGCCCTGGGTCCATGCTAACGTGCGCCGGGTCGACATTCTGAATCTGAGAAGTTTGACTTTGCTAACGTGCGTCGTGCCACGTGTCACCATCACAGTTGATTTGCTAATGTTCGTCGTGCCACGTGTCATCATCCTACGGTGCTGACAATGACCATTGCCACGTGTGCCACGTGTCACTCCACGTCACCGACACGTCATCATCCACATCACCAGCTGACCGAGTCAAAGTGTCATGTCATCGCCACGTCATCGTCAACCAATCACAGCGTGCCACGTGTCGCAATCCTACGGTGCCGACACTCTCTTTCGCCACATCACCTCCACGTCATGCCACGTCAGCATAATAATTGAGCTCTCAGCTGCCTTGCCACGTGTTACTTTATCTCCTTATCCAGAATCGCCATGTGTCAAACCCTCAGCATGCCACTCCAAAAAACTCTGGCGTCGCGACGCTGGAGGCCTACCGGGGTCTATAAATTGGGCTCGAGATTTCAGTTTTAGATGTATCATTCTCTCTGAATTCTCTGATGTAAATAGGGAGTTCTCTTCTTAGTTTCTTTAAAATTCAGTTTTGTAATTAATTTTAATTATGTTCTGTAATTGTAATTTACTTTTGTACTAGTAATAGTAATTTATTTCTTTTTAACTTTTACAGTTTTACTATTCAACCATGAGGAGGTAACTTCCCCCTGCTAGGGTGAAAGATAATTCTTTTACTATTGCTATTTAGATAATCTCCCTTAAATATAATATATTCACTATTTAAAATTTGACTTAAAAATGATACCGCCAGATTGGTCGGTTGGTAATTCATTTTAATCTGGTTTAAACTAGACTAATCAAAGATTACCGCCAGATTGGTCGGTTGGTAATTAAATTTTCTTACCGCCTATATGGCAGGTTTATTTTGGTTCCGCCTTTATGGCTGGTTAGACTTAATTTGACTTAATCAGGTTACCGCATATATGGCTGGTTGGTAAAATAATCACAAGTTTATATATTATATTATGGGAGATATCTAAATAGTAAATAGTAAAAGTTGATCCCTTTACCTTAGTATTTTATTTTATTGCAATTTAATTTTCAGCATTTTTACTTTATGTCTTTTACTTTCAAGTTTTTACTAGCCCTAGTTATGTGTTGTAACTAATTAGTTATCTGGGGTTGTGATGACTTTTAATATCACCGGTTTATAAGGGATTATTTTATAGTTTGGGTAATTTAAAGGTTTACTTATTAAGTCTTAAGTTTAATGCGTCTTGTTAATTGGCTATTAATAAGATTGATCTGGTAATCTAAAATAAACTTGACAAATGAATTTTAGGTTTCAGCCTTAGACTTAATAGCCCACAATCTTCCTTGGGGATAGATAACCCTTTAATAGATTTCCTTACAAGATAGACATATACCTGTCGGGCGGGGGTAACCATAATTGGAACTTAAACTTAATGAATCCAGATATAATTTGGTTGACATAGACATATGGTGCAATTGGGTTAAACTGGGTATTTGCGTCTGACCATCGACAGAGGTTTTCGCATAATTTAGTGTTCCAGGTTAGTAAACCGATTTATTACACAAACATGAAATAACCACTTCATCTTTTAAAATATATTAGAAAGATTCACAACCCTAGATAGTTTTTAATATTTAATTTTCTTAAACCGCCTTCGTGTAATTTTATTTACTTGTTTTTAAATTTAGAATCATCACCATTTCAAATCAATCAATCAACCTATTAGATACTAGTAATCATTTGACCTCATAAAATTAATAGCTTAGGTATTAAGTCTCGTGGGATCGATACTTTTTATACTTCTTGAACGATACGTGCGCTTGTGTTATACGCGTGTGTAAGCACCTGTCAACCGCCATCGCAAAATCCTATCAAATAGAACAGCGAATCAATGGTTAGCCGACGAAATAAAACAGTTCATGTCATATCATAAAGCATTAAATAGATCATGTATTTTTAATCTAAAAATATATCTCCCACTATTTCAGGCAAAACTATAATCCTTAGACAGAATACAAACATGCGATAATCAAATCATAACATAATAGTGAAAGTGGAACCCATGAATATATTTTCAGCTCACAGCTTTGGCACGTTCTCGTCTACGTATATTCATTAGGTAGACAACTCATTGTCGATCACTCACCAGTGACTCCTGGGTTTTCGGTCCTGGCCGTTTCTCATTGTGACAGCTTTGACACGTTCACAAGGAGGTGTACCAAGGTTAAACTTGTCAATGATAATGTAACATCCCTGATCTGGGAGATGTTACCGACATGGGATAGCTATACTAACCCCATAAGCCTCTGACAATTTAACTGTATTTTAATCTGTTCTAATGCAATGTCATGTATATAAGACATACTCAATTGAAATACATTTATCTCTCATATCTGTGAATTCAAAAATATTTTACCTTACACAATTTAACATAAGCTCTTAATAATTCTACTAATGCATATAAAAAACTTTTACTTTGACACTGACTGGACTCTTAAAATATATGACTCAATGCTGGTGGACTCCAACCCTAGTGACTGCATCAGTATCCATTCTCCCAAGCTCGTTCCTCCGAGAATCCTACAAAACATAAAGACTGGAGGGGGTTAGATCGTTATACGATCTAAGTGAGTGGACTAAAAACTGGAAACTGATATAAAAATATTTTAGCTTTAAAACCATATTTTCAAAACATCTTTATATGAAAACTTGTTTTCCAAGACTTCGTATTTCGGAAAACTGCCTTTAAAACTCTGGTTTCTGAAAACTGTTTACTAAAGTCTGATTTCTGAAAACTATTTACTAAAATATGATTTCTGAAAACTGCTTACTAAAATCTGATTTCTGAAAACTAATTACTGAAAGTCTTAAACTGAAAATCTGAAAACTAAAAACTGCTCTACATCCAGGACCACAACTCAACTGGATGCACTCTATGCCCAGGACCACAACTCAACTGGACATCTCTGAGGCTGGTGGTGCCCTACGTCCAGGACAACAGCTCAATTGGCAACGTAGAGCTCTACACCCAGGACAACAGCTCAACTGACAATGTAACCACCACTAGAACTAGGGGTGCAGATCAATGCTACCGTCCAAGCTCTGAAAACAGGATTTCGGGGATCTGTCAACCCTAGTCCTGCTTGAAGATCTGAGAGCGTCCCCTCAGTCCTTCACATGTGCACATGCCTCTGAATCCGTCAATTCCACTGTATCAAGTTACATACTGGGGTAAGGTTTTAGCTCATGCCCAGAAAGAAAAGAACATAAAACTTGTACTGAAAACATAAATCTCAAACTGAAACATCTGTTTTCCATAAAACTTCTCAAATCATGCTAAACCATATATGATATAAAACAAACTTGGCTAACGCCCTAGTTGCTGAAAAGTAAGTCTGATTGAAGAAAATGCAAAATGAAAATCAAGTAAAAAGGAAAATGTCCACTCACTGATTTGGGCTTGACGGCATCTTTTCACTGCGTCGACGGTGGTTGCGAGTCCTGACGTTGATCTATAAGAATAAATGGATTGTTAGAACAAAGAAATATTTAATGATCTTAGAAGATAAATGAACCAGAATTTTCCAGGTTTTTGGGTAAGATTTGGAATTTTACTGGGAGAAATTGGTAAGGAATTTGGACTTGAAATTTTTATGGATATATTCCCTATGAGTCTAGTTTACCCCAAATTTTACGGATCCTGATTTCGATTCCCGGAAATCCGTAAACAAACTGATTTCTACCAGCTGTTCAGCAATGACAGAATCAGATCAGTCCCTGCTGATCACTCCAATTCGAAACTCCGCCAAAAATTCTTATTAAGTCCAATGGTTCTGAAATTTTTATATGTCGGGCTCTTATGTGTCTAGTTTATTTTGCACTGACGGCTCATCGTTTGGACACCCGAAACTCATTTTAAAAACCAAAAACCGAGCCAAGGTCATCAGGTCACAGGTGCAGACTTTACTGCCGATCAGTTGACTTTGGAGATTTTTCTACATTAGTGTCATAAGTCCAAAAATTCTGATTTTTGGATATATTACTACCTTATATATCTAGTTTATTCAGAAATTTACGCTTCATCAATCGGACATCAGAAACATAACTTATAAGCAATTCTTCACAGCTTATCCGGAAAACATCCTAAACCAACATCGCCATGTATCTTTCTTATTTCGCCTTCTTTTCTAATTCCGTAAATCCAATAACCCCCAACAGAATTGTAACCATTTTAAGCACCATTTATAATATGTGAATTGTGTTTATTTTCTTCAATTAATTGAAGTGTGGCATTATATAGAACACTTGGTGTGTGGCATGCTTAAATCCCCTCATTCTTATAACCTTAAGTAACTCTACCCCCATTTTACATAACCTTAAACCTACCATTTCACTTATTTCTAATCATCCAACATCATCCAATTGCATTATTCTTTCATAATCAACAAACTTGAAATAACAAACTAAAATCATCCAAACACCCATTTCTTAACTAATTAACTACTAATTTGCAACACATAACAAGCTTCTATAACTACCATATCAACAATTTGCTAAAATCTCATAACTTGGAAATTTGGTTTAGTTCTTTACCTTATTTCTTTTGATTCCCAACTCTTCCATAAAGCTCCATGGATGCCAAACCTTCTTTGCTTCTCCTTCTCTCTCTTCTTTCTTTCTTCCTTTCCTTCTTCTTCTTTTCTTCTCTCCTTTTTCTTCTCTCCTCTTCCTCACGGTTTTTTCTTTTCTTTTTCCCTTCAATTTCGTTTTTAATTCTTGAGAAATAGTGACTAATAGGTTCTTTTTATAGTGGATCCAATTGTTATTTGGAAAGTTGGGGAAAAGAGTAGAAAAATCTAGAAAATTGGAGAATTCTCCATTTAGCCCCGAAATTACTATTCATCTAGAATTTGACATGCATTGTTGACCCGGTTCTGGTCCGAATTTGGAATAATATTTAACGCGGAAGTTGTAGATCTCGGTCTAATATTTTCAATGATATAAAATTCATAAAAATCGAAGATCATATGAAAAAGTTATGCCTAAAATACTACGGGCGGTCTAAAATAAATACGATACAGTCTCATCCCGGGACTTCGAGAAGTCTACCGATCGTCTCCAAATTCTTTTTATAGATATACTTGAGTCCCATCATAACCCTGACAGCTTTGGCACGTTCAGGATTCCGCTTTTGCTTGAATTCATCTAATATCAAATATATATTCGGTACAGATAAATTTCTATCGGCCATATCCTCACAGTTTTGGCATTTATCGATAAACGGTATTTACAAGACGGACCAGATAATATACATCAAATACATATTAAATAAAAAACCTTATCTTCAAATAGGGATTTTTCCGCAAAATATACTTTTACTTTATTTAATCAAATTAAATAAACACATACATGCATAAAGTAAAGACTAAATTAAACATTGAATTTAAAGGCATAATCATATCGGGTGTCCAGAATCAGACTCGCTCTTATACCATTTTGTTGGGGTTTTATAGGGAATTACCGGGTTAACGCAGCAGAATGCGAAAATCAAAATTTTTTTATCTCAAAAAATTTTCTTAGATCAATTAAATAAACTTATTTATTTTAATTACCAAATACTAAAAATCTAAAATTTTAACCCAAGAAATCAAATTTATTTTAATTACCAAATTGACCCCATAACTTTGCATTTTGATCATTTTGGTCCTCAAATTGTCAAATACATATTTAAGTGATTTCAAATCAATCCCAAAATAATTTATACATGTCTAATACATGAAAATACAAATTGTAACACAAAATCCAAATTTTTGTCAAATTGCCGAATTCCCAAAATTAATATACATCATATATACATCATAATACACCACATATATGAAAAGCCCCAAATTTGGAAAGGGTTATGAACCATAATTTTATAAATTGTCCAAATCACCAAATTAAACCAAATTAATTACATTCAACATTTTAATCCAATCTTCACCACACCAAATAAGTCTCACCATCATGAAACAACTCAAGAATAATTTTAGGTCATCAATGAGTGGCTTAGGAACTGTAGAATGGCAACATCACCATCAAATGGCTAAAAGAGTGCTAATAAACTAATTTCATGCTATCTTTATTAACATACATGCTCATATCTTTCAAACAAATTCCAACCATTTAATTACAAATTAAAAGAGTAGAGACAACATCCTATCAACACAAATTGAAGCTAAGAATATTAGAAACAATTTCTTAGTTGAAAAAGTTTAAGAAAGACTTACAAAAATCAAGTTTCCAAGCCTTTTTCTTTCTTTGTTCTTCAACTTTCTCTCAAACCCTTTTTTAATTGTTTTGTAACTTCTTGTTGTTATGTCAAATGAAAAACAAAACACTTTTGTATATCACCCCACTTGGCCGAACTTGAAGAAAGAAATATCATGATATTTTTTTCAATTTTTGTTTCCAAAACATTAAATGAAAAATGCTTTATTAGTTAACTTGTTTCAAATCATAACCTTTATCATAAAGTTAACTTTACAAGTGAACCAATAGAATCATGCCATTTCCTAATCAAACTCATGACATAGATATTTATTATTTTAATTAATTTTAATTATTTAACAATTAATAATTAAATAATTAAATACAAATATCTTAAATATATGTATTATATTTACATTAAATATCTCAAATATATATAGTAATGATATATATCAAATATCATAATTTGACGATTAATTAATGTGTATTTATTAATATCAAATATTAAATACAAATACACATTAATTAAGAAATGATCATTAGGTTTATTTGCATGTATTTTTCGTTTAACCATTAAACAATTTATAAATAATCAGTATTATTCCAGAGTGTACCAATTTCTACAGTGTACCACGGCCCCATGGATTTAACAGATTGCTAATTCCATATCGAATACATATGCTCTGTACATAGAACTGAAGGATCATTTCTTGATACACACAAGATATCCTGAGCATCAGTCCACACCCAACGAACAGGCGGAGGTCTGATATAAATAGATCGGTGACGTGACTGCCATCTAAGTGTGGAGGATAACTCATATATCCACAGTGGTATCTCAAGTTACAGAATCACTATGCTCACTTAACCCGAGAAGGTTCTTATTGACGTTTGTGTATCATCCATTAAGAATCTTCGGTGAGTCGTTCAGTGTTTATTCGCTATAAACACATACATGTCTATACGAGTCTCCAAGACTCTTGGTTCATTGAGAAACCATCGGAATCCAAGATTTCAATATACGACTTGCACCAGTCTCAAGAGTTTACTTTACTGACCAAGTAGTGTAAAATTTGACCAGGAACTGTCTAAAAATGACAACGTCATGATACAACTCAATGTCAATTGCGACGCTTTTGCAACACCATCATAACTAATCATTCTAAGGTCGGTTACGTCTTTACTATATAAAAGAGGATGTTATATAAAAGAAACTATTTATTTTATTCATAATAAAATATTGGGTTATTTACGTTTTACTACTAAAGTTATGATAAAATAATAATTGGGTACTATAAATATTAACATATTACATTTTACTACTAAACTTATATAAAATTTATCATTTTATTACTTTTCCATCCAAACAATTAGTTGACCGTCAGTTGACCATGACATCATGCTGACATCGTAATGATAAAAAAGTCTTAACCCACAAATTATTATAAATTATAAATATTCTAAAAAAATTAATGGTAATTTTGTCATTACGAAAGGAAGAACAAAAATAAAAACTAAAAAAGATATTGACAATATGATTACTTATAGTCTTTATTGTTCCTCTCAACTGCCAATAATATAATTGAACAAAGAATTAATAATTCTTGAGTACATCTATTTTATTGTTATACTTTAAGGTATTTTGGATATTATGAGAATGTTAATTATTAAATTATTTTAATAAATTAAATTCTTTATTTTGTTGGATTTTATGGACAGTTTAGAGACTAAAGTATTTTTATAAATGTGATTGTTGATTGCATCTTTTTTATTGTTATATAAAAGATTTAGATATGTTTTTAAAGGGTATAATTATAATTTTCACTTTTATTTTATTTTGAGGATAAAACAATCTTTTTATAGGTCAACTGATGGTCAACTACCAGTTTAGATGGAAAAGTAGTAAAATGTTAAATTTTATATAAGTTTAGTAGTAAAGTGTAATATGTTAATATTCATAGTACCCAATTGTTATTTTATCATAACTTTAGTAGTAAAACATAAATAACCCTAAAATATTACATTAGTATTTACAAGGAAATACATGATGAAATTGGCGCTCAGAACACCAACCCTAACAAAATCTCTCAGTTGCTCTAGTGCCAATATCGATTGTATCTAATACACATCGACTACACATGTTTATCAAATAACTTCATAGGTATGGCCTTGGTAAGCGGGTCTGCTACATTATCTTAACTCGGTACCTTGCACACGACAATGTCCCATCGCGACACAATCTCTCGAATGATGTGGTACTTTCGTTCCATATACTTCGACTTCTAATGCGCCCTTGGTTCTTTTGCTTGCGCAATGGCTATAATATTACCACAGTATAACGAAATCAGATTCTTCAATACTTGGGACCACTCCTAATTCTGTGATAAAATTCCTAACCAATACAACTTCCTTTGCAGCTTCAGAAACTGCAATATATTACGCCTCTGTGGTGGAATTAGTTGTCGACCCTTGTTTGGAACTCTTCCAACAAACTGTACCTTCGTTAAGGGTAAACACGAATCCGGATGTAGACTTCTATCATCAGGATCGATTGGAAATCGGAATCCATATACCCATTAACTTGCAGTTCGTTTCCTCTATATATAATAAACTTTTCCTTAGTACCTTTAAGATACTTGAGGATATGTTTAATGGTGATCCAATGGTCATTTCCTGGATTGGACGGATATCTGTTGGTCTCACTAACTGTGAAGCTGATATCAAGCCTAGTACAAAGCAGGGCATACATGATGTTGCCCAAACATGAAGCATAAGACTGACTAGACATTCTATTCTTCTCATCTTCTGTTTATTGACACATCTTCTTAGAAAGATGTAAGCCATGTCTGAACGGTATGTTTGCTGCCTTACAGTTACCAAAATTATACCGTTCTAAGATCTTATCTATGTACGTTGATTGGGATAACCCAATAAGCTTCCATTCTCTATCTTTGTAGAGTTTTATGCCTAAGCCATAAGAAGCTTCACCCAGGTCGTTCATGGAGAAATTCTTACAGAGGTAAGCTTTGACACCTTGCATCATCCTGATATCATTCCCAATGATAAGGATTTCGTCAACATAGAGAATTAAAAATACCACCATACTCCCACTAGCCTTCTTATAAACATAGGATTCTTCTGAATTCTTGAGAAAACTGGACAATTTGATTATCTCGTCGAATCGAAAATTCCAACTTCGTGAAGTCTGTTTAAGTCCATAAATGGACTTCTTCAGCCTGCATATCATGCCCGAGTTCTCGCTGGATGTAAAACCCTCCGGCTGTTCCATATAGATTTCTTCATCAAGAAACCCATTTAGAAAAGCCGTTTTGACAACCATTTGTCAAATCTCATAATCATGGTAAGCGGCAATAGACAACAAAATCCTTATATACTTTAGCATTGCAACTGGAGAAAAATTTTCATCGTAGTCGACACCAGGTGGCTGCGAGTAACCTTTAGCTATCAGTCGAGCCTTAAAGGTTTTTATCTTTCCTTCGAGCTAGCGCCTCCTTTTGTAAATCCATTTACAACCGATAGGAACAATTCTTTTAGGAAGCGGAACCAAGTTCCAAACTTGATTCTCATGCATTAAGTTTATCTCGGATTTCATGGTGTCTTGCCACTTCACGGAGTCGATGTCCAACATCGATTCTCTATAGGTAAAAAGGTCAGTTTTTTCCTCTAAGAGAACATCAAGATTCTTTTCTTGTATCAAATACAAGCGTTCAGGAGGTCTAGATACCATTTGTGACCTACGGAGTGTGCGTGTTGAAGGTACTTCATCTTCTTGAACTTTAGGTTCCTCCGTTGGTTCATTGGTATCAGGTTGTACTTCATCAAATTCAACCTATCTATGATCACCACCTTCAGACAAAAAATCTATTTCTAGAAATTTTACGAAGCGAGCTACAAACACATTTCAATGCTTGGTATCATAGAACAAATATCCTTTCGTATTTGAAGGATATCCAACAAACCTAAACTTCTACCCTCGAGGCAAAAGCTTATTCTACTGAGCCATCCTGACGTATGCAGGTTACCCCCAAATTTTAACATAACTAAGATTTGATTTCCTACCAGTCCATATCTCATACGGAGTCATATGAACAACTTTGGAAGGCATCTTATTCAGGATATGAGCGGCAGTTAAAAGAGCATAACCCCATAAGTAATAGGGTAAATCTGTATAACTCAACATCGATCGGACTATATCCAATAATGTCTGATTTCTCCTCTCTGACACTCAATTGTGCTGCGGAGTGCCCGGAAGAGTATATTGAGCGAGAATCTCATTCTCCTTTAAATAATCAGTGAACTCTCCACTCATATATTCACCGCCTCGATCAGATTGAAGTCATTTAATATAATGAACAGTCTGTTTTTCTACTTCATTTCAGAATTCTTTGAACTTTTCAAAGATTTTTGATTTATGTTTCATCAGATAAACATAACCGTACCGTGACACATCATCGATAATGGTAACGAAGTAAGAAAAACCAGTGTGAGTAGTTTGACTCATAGGACCATATACATCAGAATGTATGAATTCCAATAGGTCAGTGGCTCGGTGTCCAACACCCGAAAATGGGGGTTTGGTCATTTTACCCGAATGCAAGATTCGCAAGTTGGATGAGGTTCAATCGTGAGATCATATATGAAACCATTTTTAACCAATTGGGTTGGGCATTTCCCGCCTATATGACCCAACCTCATATGCCACAGTTCAGTATTATTTATATCAGATTGTTTATGTTTATTAATTCCAATATTAAAAAAAATATCTTGTGAGGTACGCAATATGTAATGACCATGCTCATTTGGACAACAAAGGATCTGAATAGTATTTCTATCATATAAATACAAAGAACGATTCTTAATATTTACATTACATCCTTTAGTATCTAATACAAAAAGTGACATAATATTCGCCACACATCCCGGCACAAAGAAGTCATTTAACAAAAGTATCCCACTGGGTAAGGGAAACTCACATATGCCCACTGCAACCGCATCCAGAGAGTTGCCACTCCCGAATCGCAACTGCATCTCCCCAGATTTCAGCTGTCTACTTTCCATCAACACCTGTA
The DNA here is from genome assembly GCA_019454045.1 of Zanthoxylum bungeanum. Lineage (NCBI taxonomy): Eukaryota > Viridiplantae > Streptophyta > Magnoliopsida > Sapindales > Rutaceae > Zanthoxylum > Zanthoxylum bungeanum. The sequence goes on along the minus strand of SKCR01006591.1, from coordinate 9,653 downwards.
ACATATTTCAAATAGGAATAGGACAAGCAGAATATAAAATCCAATTAGATGTCATTGTTGGATAATTATGACCAATAGCATCACTATTTGAACAGAACATGGTGTTGTTATACAAATTAACTATGTGACAAAGGAAATTGATCTTTTGTCATTTGTAATTGGATTACCTGGATATATAAATGATAAAAGTCCTTATGATTAGTTCCGGATTAATAAGATATGAGACAGTATTAATCCACAAATGTTTAATCATTAAATATCTCTAGTCATAGTATTATCGAGACTGGACATCGATAATACGGAATAGGCTAGTATTACACTTGTGCGTGTTATGGAAGCGTAACAGCATAGTTCTCATATATTTCGGTATTGGATACTCATCCAAGTGTAATAGGAGGTTGTGTTTACCGATGGTACGGAAACAGGTTCGCTCTGGATAGACCCCTCGGAATCTCATTGGTAGTATGACTATGTGTCTATGGGAATCCGAATCAGGGTAGGTGTATTTGGTCTTAACATGAGACTTGCATCGCTAATACTTGCGACAATCAATATACTTTGGTTTTGGTCATCCGGGACTTTAACAGGTTCTGTGTACGCCTCTTCTGGGTATACTGAGAATTGCAGTGTATTGGGTGTGATGTCAAGATGGAAGAATCGCTTCAGTCATATAGAGATGATGATCACGCAGAGATACAGAACTGGTACTCTAAGTGCTATAGCCATCGGGGAAGTATGACTAGGTCATGACTTTCCGATCATAAAGAGACTAGTTGCTAGTGATCCGATATATACTTCGTACGGGGCAGACACAACTCCAGCCCCAGGCCTTGCATGTGACATCTGATACTGGATCGTAATACGCAATACTACGTATACTACGCCTGACAAAGAACTTGTATTCCGTAGAAGAATATTTCTGGAGAATTGGGTAGGCACAGTGCTTTGCTAGAAGCCAACCATGTCTTGTAAATCGGTAAAAACGTGGTACCGGGTACGCACGTGTTCGGATAGTCCGATGACCGTATTTACTTCCAACATATCCAAGGATCTCTTGGGTCGCATCCCAAAGATTCACCGATGATATTTGACTCGAACAATATTAATCTGGGATTAATTAAGAGAGAGAAAATTAATCTGGATTAATTAAGAGAGAGAAAATTAATCTGGGATTAATTATGACAAGAATTAATCTGGGATTTATTATTAGAGAAAGAATTAATCTGGGATTAATTGTGTCAAGAATTTATCTGTGATTAAATTCGTCGAGAGGAGAGAACGCGATTAATTTGGAATTAATCGGCAAAGTAAATTTAATGGTGAAATTGGATTTTACTATTTAATTTATTTAATTGGGCTAAAATAATATATTAGATATATTAATTGAAATTAGATTTCAATGCGGAATTAAAATTGGATTTTAATTCGTGCGAACGAATTGATTTGGAATTAATTCGCGAGTGACTTCAGTAATAATTTTACTAGGCATTATTATTTAATTAAATTGGATTTAATTATGCCGCGACGGAAAATTCATTTAATCGGATTAAAAGAATCTGAGTCCGAAGTGTGTTGAGCAAGCCCACTTGAATTTTGAATTTAAAGTGGGGCCCACTTCACTTACATCGTTAGTCACATTTGGTAATAGAAGTGGATGATGAGTTTTGGTGAAAACTTGTAAAACACTATTTGCCTTTTCAAAAAGAAAAAATACAATTAATGATTTTTTTTGGAATTATTCATTAATTTATCTCTTTTTCATTTAATGGCTGTATGGCCATTGTTCTCTCAATTTTTAAAAGGCCACTGACTTTGTTTTTTAGCAAGTGGTGGCGAGAAGCAATTGTTTATTTTTGAAAGAAGCAATTTGCTTCTTCTTCCTTTTTGAAAAGGCCACTGCTTTCTAAATTTCAATTGGCCCAATAAGCCAAAGCTATTTGTCTCTGATGAAAAGGGCCGAATGGCCTCTGACTTGAATTTTTCGCCGAATGGCCTAATTTCTCAAGACAGATTGCTTCCTCTCTCCAGGCCATTTTGTTGCTTCTCTTGGAGAGCAAAATTCTGCCACTTTAGTTCTTGCTAGCACATAAATGAGTCAAATGATGGTGATAGGGATACTCACCCATGAGCTTGGAAGCTTCAACATCCATGGATTTTTTTTGAAAGTCAAAGCCGATCAATGTAAGTTAATTCCGCAAAATTCTTGATTTTATTCACACACGAATCAATCTTAGAGATCTCGTGGCATGTCTAGGACACTAACAATGGTATCAGAGCGATCTAAGCTTGATTTGAATTTCTAGGGTTCATGACTTTAATTTGGGATTTTGGCTTGGAGCTTGATTTTGCCTAAATTGATGATTTGGTTGAGTTTATATGATGTTGAATTAGATTTGTATATCATTGGATTTGTGATAAATTGATTAGATCAAAAATCCCCAAAATTCATGCTTGGCCGAAAATTACCCTAGGAAGCTCATGGTTAATTTTTTGAATTAAACAATTGGATATGTTGATTCACATGAAATTGAATATTAATTGTTGATTTAATTAGATTGAAAACAAAATTGGATGTTAATTTCATGTATTTCCGTGAGATGTGAAGCATGTTATAGAATTGATTTTGCCCCAATTTTGTGTTGGACATGAATGTGGGAATCAAGCATGATTAATTAGATTAAATTAATATTTTGGAAACATTAGGATTAATTAATTATTATGGTGATTGCACTTTAAATGAATTAATATATAATTTGGAATGTTGTATAATTTAATTGTTGTATTGGGCTAATGGACTTGGTTGGGCCAAATTTTAGTCTTGGATTATATTTGGGCCAAAACCATTTCCATAAAGTCCAAAATATGACTATTGGGCTTTTAATAATTTAATTGGGCCTAATGTGCCAAAATTGATTCTGTGGCATATGGTGATTCCTAATGGGCATAGGCATTATGGGTTAGATCCATTTTGGCCGAAAGCCCAAGCCTAAAGAATTAATTAAAAGCCCATTAGACTTTAATTAAATAGTATTGGATACTAATTGGGCCTTTGAGACCCATTAAGATTGGATTTTGAATCTAAGTCTTTAAGGCACATAAATAAGTGTAATTATTTAATTTGGAATTAAATATGAATTAGTATTGGATACAATTTAAATTTGGATTTAAAATTGTAGTTCGATATAATTCAAGAATACTTACTTTGAGTATTTATTCTTAAACGAGTTTGACTCGAGCAAATCAAATCGTTGTATGAACATTGGATGATCATTAATCAAAGATTAATTAATTGGATTAGATTGATTGAATAACATGCTTTGTGTGAATACTTGGATGTATATATGAATAATGTATATCGGATGGATATTAGATGGGTGAGAGAAATTTTGGAAATTGTTGTAATAAATTTAGAATTTATTAAATTGGACCTGCGTGTCCAGCCTATTACCTTTTTTCTCATTGTATTTCTCTTCTCACCAATTCCCCTCAATGTAAATGAGGTTTCTTTAGAAGTATTATGTAATTGAGTAGAAGTAAGAATAGTGCTAGCAGGAGAGAGGAAAGGGAGAGATTTGTTCTAGGAACAAAATGTTTCGTATATCAATCCGCATATCATTATTATTTTATTCGTGCCTTATTATACTTTTAGAATGCATGTTTAATGGTGTATGATAAGACCTAATCAAAGATAATAAATTGGTTGCCAATTTACGCGAAAAACCCTCAACAAATATTAAGTGTTTTCCTTCCATTGAGTGATTCATTCTCAAGATCCAAGATTGACACTGGTTATTTTGGCCAAAGTCAAGACCTTTGTCCATCGCGGATGTGTTTGAATCATGAAGGCTTTGTTCCATATCGCATGTCTTGTCCAAATTGTGATTTGTTGGCCAAAGTCAAGATCATTTCTTGTCCATCGACATCGATTACGAAGCTTTCCAAAGTCAATGGGTCCCGTTTAACTGGAATCATTAAGCTTGTTGTGCCAAAGCTAAGGCTTAGTAGATTCAGAGGAAAAGGTTAGGAAAATATATTGGATATATTGGCATATATATTATATATATGTTTCGGACTTGGAGGTCCACCTACTGGATCTAGGAATTGGATGAGATCCAATTGATCTTAGATCTACCTAGTTAAATATCATACAGCTTGTTGGCCAAAGTCAAGGTTGTGTGTTATTAAACGAGATCCTAGCCCACTAGGAAACTAGGGATCCTGAGTACTCCACAGAGGGTTAGAGGCTCGCCTAAAAATAGTGGGAGACAAGTATTAAATTTGCAATTTTATTTAGATATTTGCCAATATGCGCTCATTTTTATTTTTCGTCATTAATTGTTAAATATATTAGTTGGACTAATATTCAATTGTTGTTTTAGTTTAACAGTTGGACTGTATTCAAACTACTTCATTTGTGGTTGGTTATATAATTGGATTATAGTAATCAATATATTTGAATGTAACCAATCAATTGTAGTTGATTATATAGTTAGACTATAGTAATCATTACATTTAATTGTACCTGAAATCGTTGATTGAATAGTTGGACTATAGCAATCAAGATGACTGAAAGATTAGTGTCAAATGACATATCCTAAGTTGTCTGCCTAAATTGTGGCAAACGGGGTCACTAGAAGTGTGACTGCCGCATGGACAAGGCAAACATGAAGGAAGTGAAGGCGGGACAAGGTTCCGGCTTCAGGAATATTTGTTATAAATATGTTCACTACTGGTTTTAAAATTGGGTTTTTGATACTAGATGTGGTACGTAAATATATGTACTGATGTGCGGGATCTGCTGACAAGCATGAGACTGACTTCAGATGAGATTGACCTACAAGTCGGAAACATGACGAGAGTCGTTGTTTTGGCCGTAGGAACCTAAGTTTTGGAACTGCCATTGGGGCATGTACTTAAACTAGGAGACTGTTATAATGTATCTAGTTTGACTAGTAACATTATCTCTGTATCTAGTATAACCCGTTGCGGGTATACCTTTATATTCTAGAACACTAAGTGTTTTGTTTATAAAGATGATATTGAGATAAACACATTAGATGTGAATAACAATATTTAAATTTAGAATATAAATTAGTCTCATACATATAACATGACAAACAAGTAGCTCAAACTGAATTAATCAGATGAGACTTATTTGTGGCATTGTCGTCTGGGACGCATTAACAAGACTCGTATATCCATACTTTCAAAGATTGGATACTAGGACGGATTTGATTCTAATTCAAATGATGTCTACGAATCTAGTTTATTAGGCAAAATGCCTAAAACACCTTTTACTTAGTAAAAGTGCAAGTGCCACCGATCTATTAGCCCTCGTTCATGGTGACGTAAGTGGGCCCATGTCTAGCTAGGCTAGAGATGGATATGAATACTTCGTAAACTTTATGGATGTGGCATCGCATTACGGTTATGTGTATCTTATGAAACACAAGTCAGAAACTTTTGATAAATTCAAAGAGTTTCGACACGAAGTAAGAAAACATACCGGTAAAAGTATTAGAACATTGCGGTCAGACCATAATGGACAATACTTAAACATATGAGTCGCTCTGAGCTACCAATTTCCTTTTGAGGATACGCATTAAACAGTGCATTACTTATTTTGAATAAGGTTCCATAAAAACTGTTAGACAGACTTCATATTAGATATGGACAGGAAAGAAACTGGGTTTCTCATTCCTAAAGATTTGGGAATGCTGGGCATATGTTTGGATGGTACCAGACTAGAACCTAAATCGGATAAGTGCCTATTTGTAATTGGTTATCCTAAGGAAACCAAAGTATAGTACTTATACAACTCACAAGAGAACAATGTAATTGTTGCTCTCCATGCGGTTTTCCTAAGAGGAATTGCTATATGCAGTGGTAAGTGGGAGGAAAGTAAAATTCGATGAAAATCAGAGTAATACTGTTCCAGGCACCGAGTCCTTACGGAACACAAATAGTTCATCAAGGATGAAACTGTACCAATAATCTTCGAATACACGAGAACCACATAGGTCGGAGAGAGTTAGAAAACAACCTAGGAGGTATGGGTTTCTGATATCACCTAATGAAGATGTCAATCTTATTGAGGAAGACAAACCGACTACGTATGAGGAAATGATACAAGGTATCGTCTCCTTTTATGGCAAAGTGTCATTAATTCCGAAATGGATTCCATGTATATCAACCAAGTTTGGATAATGGTTGATGTACCAGAAGACATTGTGCCTATTGGTACTATATGAGTCTTCAAGAAAGACATACATGGATGGCAACATACAAATGTACACAGCTAGACTTGTATAGAAAAGGCACCGTCAACGACATAGTGTCGACTACGACAAATTTTTTTCACATGTTGCAATGATTAAATCCATTCGAATAATGCTTGCAATAACTGTATATTTCGTTTATGAAGTATGACGCTGGACGCCTGATGAGCGGTAAATCTATCACTATTTTTCACTCATTTAACCTAATATTTTGTATAGTTTCTTTTAGTTTTGTGAACGTTTTGATGTATTTTGTGTTATTTTGTAGATAAATAAAGTTTCAGGACATTCTGTAGGTGATTTGGGCCAAAATAGTGAAAATTGGACGAAAAGGGCATTTTGGTAATTTCCCGCATCGCGACGCCAAGACCTTCAGCGTCGCGACGCCTAACGTGCGCTGAACAGTGCTAACGTGCGCCGGGTCCACGTGTCAGAATCTGAGAAAAGTTTGACTTTACTAACGTGCATCGCGCCACGTGTCACCATCACAGCCGATCTGCTAACGTGCGCCGTGCCACGTGTCATCATCCTACGGTGCCGACAGTCATCATCGCCACGTGTGCCACGTGTCACTCCATGTCATTTCCACGTCATCAGCCACATCATAAGGTTGACCAAGTCAAACTGCCACCTCACCGCCACATCATCATCAACCAATCAGGAAGTGCCACGTGTCGCAATCCTACGGTGCCGACAGTCTCTTCCCACGTGTTGCCACGTCACCGCCATGTTAGCGCCATGTCAGCATCAATTATTGGCTATCTAATCCTTATCTGACACGTGGCGGATAAGAATCTAGCCGACCAATCAGAAGCCGCCACGTGTCATAATAATTGAAGCCCAACCATCGCCACGTGTCACCTTATCCAGAATCTGTAACCGATGATCCAGAGCGTGCCACGTCGACAGAATCTGACGTAGCGACGCCAAAGGCCTCTGGCGTGATGCTAGATGCCTATCCGCGCCTATAAATAGAGCTTCAAATTCAGTTTTAGATGTACCACTCTCTCTCATCTCTTTGATGTAAAGAGAGAGTTTCTCTCTCTAGTTTCTTTTAGTTTTTAGTTTTTTTTTTTTAGTTTTTTTTAGTTTTGTAAATAATTTTAATTACGTTTTGTAAATATAGTAATTTACTTTTCCTTTTTCTTTTTACAGTTTTTACTATTTACCATGAGGAGGTAACTTCCCAGCTAGGGTGAAAGGTAATTCTTTTACTGTTACTATTTAGATTAATCTCCCTTAAAAATAATATATTCACTATTTAAATTATTGACTTAAAAATGATACCGCCAGATTGGTCGGTTGGTAATTCATTTTAATCTGGTTTAAACCTGACTAATAAAGGATACCGCCAGATTGGTCGGTTGGTAATATTATCACAAGTTTATATATTATTTTATGGGAGATATCTAAAATAGTAAATAGTAAAAGTAATTCCTTTTACCTTAGCATTTTATTATTTTATTTTACTTTTCAGCTTTTACTTTATGTCTTTTACTTTTCAGTATTTTTACTTTATGTCTTTTACTTTTAAGTTTTTACTAGCCCTAGTTATGTGTTAGTTATCTGGGGTTGTGATGAATTCTAATATCACCGGTTTATAAGAGGTTATTTTATAGTTTGGGTAATTTAAAGGTTTACTTATTAAGTCTTAAGCTTAATGCTTCTTGTTGTCTGATCACCAATAAGATTGATGTGGTAAATCTAAAATGAACTAGACATAGAGATTTTAGGTTTCAGCCTTAGACTTAATAGCCCACGATCTTCCTTGAGGATAGATAACCCTTTAATAGATTTTTTTACAGGATAGACATATACCCGTCAGGCAAGGGGTAGCCATAATTGGAACTTAAACTTAATGAATCCAGATAATTTGGTTGACATAGACATATGGTTCAATTGGGTTAAACTAGGTATTTGCGTCTGACCATCGACAGAGGCTTTTGCATAATTTAGTGTTCCAGGTTAGTAAACTGATTTATTAACATACACACAAAAAATAATCACTTCATCTTTAAAAGATATTAGAAGGATTCACAACCCTAGATTTGTGTCTTTTGTTATTTTCTTTAGTATTTTCTTTTGTCTTTTTATTTATTTATTATTTAGCAAACTACAATCAACCAAATCAATCAAGCAATCATTCTCTTCTCCCTCAATTAGATATCTGTAAATAAATAGATTCAATAATTAATAACAACAGTAGGAATTAAGTCCTCGTGGGATCGATATTTTTATATTACTTGAACGATATGTGCACTTGCGTTATACGTGTGTGTTTACGCCGGTCAAGTTTTTGGCGCCGTTGCCGGGGACTTATTTTTCTTGAGTTATTAATTTTGAAGCTATCTAATTTACTTGTATCTAATTTTTTTATTTTTATCTGTAATTTTTATTTCTTTATTTTATTTTCAGGTGATTAAAAAAATGGAACATTATTGGGAGATTGAGAGATTATGTACTTTACAATAAGATACACCCCAAATCTGGGAGCAACAGTCCAGTTTTCTGAGGCCTGTTGTCCAGCCCAACAATTATCAGTGGATGCCAGAACCAAGCAATACCATATTTGCTCAACAGAACACAATTGGGAGATGTGACATATGTAATGGTAACCACCCTAGAGATTATTGCAAATACAACTACCATACAGGGTGGCAGATTATCAAGATCCTTCTTAGTATGACGAGCCATCACATTTCACAGAACCACATTTTCCATCTTATCCACCATCTACTTATATCTTCATCAACAACCAGAACCATCAGAGGAAGATCAGTTGCTAAACATGCTCGAAGATATGTTCAGGAAACGAAAAGAAAAGTTGGATACAATGCTTGAAACAAGCCAGAATCAATTTGAAAGTATTCAGAGACAATCAGAATTCATTCAGAGGATGACAGATCAAATGAGACAATTCACAGAAAAGAAGAACTACATACCTCAAGAACCAGTTTCAGATGACACTGATGAAGCCTTCGAGTACCAATCATTTCACAATGACACTTCAATAGAGGAGGAGGCTGAGCAGTATCAACAACCAGAGGTATCAGTTCAGGAGCCCAAACCAGCAAAGTCTCAATTTGACTTTTATTATTCAGATTCTGACGAGGATGAAGCTGATCTATTTGTACCAATTGCACCAACAATGGAGGATCAAACTTTCAATCCTCAAAATGAAGATCTTGGAGCATTCTTTACCATGATGTTTGAAGAAGATCTATCTGAACCATCCATTCCAGTCGTATCAGAGGATGAAAACTTAATGTCAGAAACATCTTTACATCCTCAGGCAGATACTTATGGAGCATGCATGACAGATGAAGAGCTGAATACGGAAATTTTAAAATACATCTTTGAAGAAAAGGTGGAGCA
>SKCR01006590.1:0-51875 GCA_019454045.1 Zanthoxylum bungeanum | reverse complement strand
GCGTCATGACACGCCCTCAGACATAACTTCATAGTGAAACCCGTAGGTTTGGCATCACAGCGTCCATACACCATTGTCGCAGTGTTGGACAATTATGACCCATAGCGTCACAATTTGTACAGATCATTGTGTTGTTGTACAAATTAACTATGTGACAAAGGAGATTGCACTCTTATCATTTGATGTTAGATCACCTAGATGTATAAATGATGAGAGGTCCATATTATTTGTTCCTGAACTGAGAACGATATGAGACAATATCAGTCCATGAAGGATAAATCATTAAATATCCCTAGTCAGAGTATTATCGAGATTGGACATCGATAAATACGTAAAAGACTATTATTACACTTGTGCGCGTTGTGAGGGCACACCATCATAGTTCTCATATATTTGGGTATAGGATACTCATGCAAGTGTAATAGGAGGTTGTGTTTTACTGATGGTATGGGAAACAGCTTCACTCTGGATTAGACCCCCTCGGAATTCCATTGGTAGTATGACTATGTGTCTATGGAAGTCCGAAATCAGGGTAGGTGTATTTGGTTTTAACCTGAGACTTGCACCGCTAATACTTGCGACAATCAATATACTTTGGTTGAGGTCGTCCAGGGCTTTAACAGGTTATGTGTACGCCAATACTGGGTATATTCAGAATCGTAGTGTGTTGGGTGTGATCGGGTCGTATGGAGTTGATGGTCACGTAGGATACGGTACTGGTTCTCTTAAGTACTGCAGTCATCGGGATAATATGACTAGGTCATAGTTATCTGATATAGAGACTAGTTACCAGAGATCCGACATGTGCTTCGTACGGGGCATACACAATTCCAGCCCCAGGCCTAGCACGTGATCTTCCGATACTGGATCAAAATACGCAATACAAAATATAATACGCCTGATATAGATTGCTTATTCCTGTAAGCATGTTTCTGGAGATTTGGGTAGGCATGGTGCTTTGCTAGAAGCCAACCTTGTCTTGTGAATCGGTGTAAACGTAGTACGAGGTACTTACATGTCCGGATAGTCCGACGACACGATTTACTGCCAACATATCCGGAGATCTCATGGGTCGCTCCCCGAAGATTCACCAATGACGTATGACTCGCACTTGCGGAGATATTTTATATGGGATATAATATTAATTAAAGAGAGAGAATGATTAATTTGGAATTAATCGGTAAAATAATATATTTGATATATTATGCGAAATTGGATTTTGACGTGGAATTAAAATTAAATTTTAATTCGGGCGAACAAATTAATTTAGAATTAATTCGTTAGCGACGTGAATAGTGATTTCGCTAGGCGTAATCATTTAATTACGACGCAACGGAAAATTAGTTAATTTGGAATTAGCGAACCCGAGCCCGTGATTGTTTGCGAGTGCATTCACAGTTCGAATTCAAGTGCGGCACACAAGTCAAATCAAGCGTCAAATCGCAAGTCACATCAAGCGTCAAATCACATGTCACTTTGAGTGATATGACATTTGATTGATTGATGTGAGTTGATGTGAGGTGATTGAAAGGCATTAAATGTTTTGCTTTTTTGAAATTGAAAAAGGTAAATGGTTTATTATTTTTTGGAAAATATAAAAACAATTTACATTTTTCTTTTTCCACTCTCTCTCCTTTTTACGGTATTTGGCTTTTGGAGCCAAAACTTGCTCTTCCTCTCTCTCAGTCTTGGACCGATTCTTCTCCTCTGTTTTTCTGGTTTCACCGAACAAAATGGAGAAGCTAAATATCTTGTTACAAGATCTAAGTGCTAACACACTCATGAAGGATTACAAAGGTGATAGGGTAGTGTTTTCATGAGCAGGGAATCACCTTGTGAATCTTGGAGCTTGGAGCTTCCATGGAGGACACCCATGGCTGATTCTTGGAGGAGGAAGCAGCCCCCACGCCGTGCAGTTCACCATTTGCGCAGCCCATTGCCGAGCAAGGAGGAGCAGTACATTTTTGGTCCTTGTTGCATCTCTACCGATCAATGTGAGTTATTTTGTACCTCCTTTGATGTGTATTGATATTGTTTCATGCTTAATCTATGATCTTGGGACTTGATTTAAACTCAACAATGGTATCTTGAGCTATTGATTGCATGAATTGATTTTAGTGCTAAAATTGGGCAAAACGAATTTGGGCATTATTTGATGAAATTGGATTGATGAATATGCTTAATTGATGTTTAATTGATGATTGATTAGATCAATTTGGTTTGGAACAAATTTCCCCAATTTGGCTTATGTTGGCCGAAAATTAGAACCCTAAAATTGTCTTGGATTTTGAATTTTTTTGATCATTGGATGTGTTAGAAATCATTAGGGGATATTGATTTTATTTTTGTTTGGGTTCAATTGGATTGAATTTGATTTGGGCATATTTTTTCCCCTTTGGCCGAGACTTTAACATGTGTTAATTGGGTTTGATTTTGATCAAATTATGTTGGACATGATTCCTTGATGATAAGCATGATTAATTGGACAAATTTGGTGTTTTGGAATTATTGATTTGGGTAATTGATAATGCTATACACTTTATTTAATTGAATTGAAAAATTGGATTTTGTAATTTAATTAAATTGGGCCTTAAATTGGATTTGGGTTTTTAAAGTTGTTATTGGGCTTGTTGGGCTTTGTTGTACAAAGTTGGGTTTATGTAAAATTGGTTCGATCCAATTAGTCTCAAAACCGCATCCAAAAGGCCCAAATGCGACTAATGAACCTTTAAAGTTTAATTAGGCCTAATGGGCCAAAATTGATTTTGGGCTTATGGGGTAACTCCCGGATTGGATTTTGGTTATTCAGTTTGACCATAGTTGACCAAAAGTCCACGCCTTGAAGAAATTAATTAAAAGCCCATTGGACTTTAATTAAATTAATATTGGATATTAATCGGGCTTTGAGACCCGTAACGATTAAATTCGGAATTTAAGTCGTAAAGGTTTATTTTATAAAGTGTAAAATTTAATTTGGAATTAAATAGTGAATTAGAATTAAATGCGTATTAAATTGGATTTAATTATGTAATTTAATTTAATTCGAGAATTCGTATGTAACACCCCGCCAGAGGTAGGATGCTACCGGCAGGAGACAGGATTGACCCATCTCCATAAGCCCTGAATCTACCGAAAATTCGGCATGAAGTATCCTAAAAACTGGATAACCTGGATCGCAATCCAGCACCAAAGGCAAACCAAGAAAACATCATCCCAATAAAAGGACCTCAGGTCCAAAAGAAAACTCATCAAAACCACAACCTAAGGGCTCTGTGCCCACATCATCTATCAACACTCAAGGGCTCTGTGCCCACAACATCACATGCAATCAAAACTTTAAATTATTAATACAAACCACGTACTCAGTACGATAAAATAAAACAATAAATCAAATATCCTGATCTTCTAAAACATTTCCCAAGACACTTGCGAGGGTGACTGCCGCTTGGGTAAACCACGTCTCGAGAATGACTTCCAAAACCGACATGATGGACCAATCTACAATTCATCCTGCAAAACTGGCAAACTGGTTTGGTGTGAGTTTTAAAACTCAGTAAGTAACTCTGCTAGTAACACAACAAACAAGTCAAACATATCAGTCGTTTATCAGATTTACTAAGTTACTTTAAATTCGAATTATTAATTTGTTATTATTCCTTATTCTTAACTCTTATCAAAGTTTCACATTTTCATATTAACATATATGATAATCTAATAGCTAACGCCTAAAGTATACAAAGCAAATCGTATATATCTATACTTTTATCACAATAGTCTAATTTTGAAATATCATCAAATCGCTATGTTAAATAAACTTTTCTCAATACCAAATCAAGCCTTTCTTAACTTCCTTTAATTACAACATTACTACTACGACTTAACAATCGAGATTCATATACATTTACACATACCTTATCACACCTCTCTTATATACATGCCAAAAATGATTCTAAGTTCTTATACATATACATGCATACCAATGCAGCTAAACAAACGCACTTTATAACATCTAGCACACATTAGTTTCCAAATTTCATTACTAAATTCCACATAAGCATTCGTTATCCATATAATCAACGAGCTCCATCAAACATGTACACACACACTGTCACACACACAATCATCATACAACTAATCATGACGCAAACTTAACAACCAATACTTCACAAGGCATACAATCAAGCAATACATACATATCATGGCACACCAAGTTTGTCACGCGACTCCTCATACATAAGCACATTCATAACAAACATTCCAAAACACGACTCAAACACTCACGTACAAATATATGTTTCAAACATATGAATACACCTCTTGTTATCAAATTCAAATGTCATACCTTTAATAATTCTCATAGCTTTTCCTTTATCGATCAAACATAATCATTCAGGATCTCTATCTAGGAACATCTGATATAACATCTTTATCAACTGAACATATCCAACCTATACGTATCTTAGTACCATATGCATATACGAATACATACTCATATATTTATACATTTTCATATTTATTCACATACACACTTCATATCGTTACAGATTCATACCTTTATGTACATTCATACATACACATAGTCATTAACATCATTAAACCTCTTACTTTATATTATGCTAATAACAAAAGCCATACCTGCGATGATCGTTTCACTTAGCTACACATAATCTCGAACTGCTTCTCAAACTACTTCTTAACTATCTTCTGTTTTACCTAACATATTAATCATCTATACATGTATATATGTAAAATCAAGATACGAAATCACACATTAAGCTCTCATCGCATGAGTTACTTACCTGGGTTCGCGAGCGCCGAAGATCCTAGTCAAGTCGAAATTCTGAGGCCATATTCGGACTCCCAACGGCCATACGAGCGCACTGGTGTGATCGGAATTTCGATCGGAGCTACTGTTCACATGGGTTTACTGTTCACCGCGGCTTTCTTCCTCGTTTCGCATGCAATCGGCGGTCGTCGGCCGTTTTTTGTGAAATCGACTCCGCACACTCGTAGTACTCGTCGAGGGCTTCGATTGGTAGGTGGCACGGCTCGTGAAACGACCCACGAGCCGGGATCGACCTTCTCACGTGCGCGACTTCTCTCCCTCATTTCTCACTGTCGCCGGCGATTCAGCCCCGTCTCTGGCCACCTTCAGCTGCACGGTGGCCGGGTCTGCAGGTCTGGGTGGTCGCGTCGGCCGCGGTGGTCGGCAGGCCGCCGGCGCGACCTACACACCCTCAAATCGTGAATCGGGAGAGGGGGGGGTAAAGAGGGATTTGGTTTGTTTTTGCCAAAATTCTGATTTATGAAAACTTGAGGGCTTTATATACTGTCCAGGAAAATATCAAATAAGCCCCTGCGAAAATTACTGATCAGCCCCTATTCTGGAACCTTCTGGAAAATCGCAAATTCGGAGCCCTTCTGATTCGATTCTCGAAAAGTGTTCAACATGAAAGTTGTTCGTCTCGGAAACACGAGTCCGTTGGTTCAAGAATCAGCTCGATCGGAGTTTGTTTACAAATTTTATGGCCGAAACAAGAATCTTTTACTCGTAGAACGATGAAAACGGAATCGCGTAACCGGCTCTCGAACCACGAGTTTTCCAACGCGACGAAACTTCACTAAAAAAATATTCCCACCTATTCTCCAACACATAAACCATGATTTTCAATTACCATCACGTTCTAAATCCTTAACTTTAATTCGAAAACTTTCTCGCACTGATACGAAAAAACCCGGGATATTACATCCTCCCCTCCTTATAAAAATTTCGTCCTCGAAATTTCTCCGTCTTTATATCTGATCTTTCAGAACCAATCATACGTACTTTACCATCTTGTCTGTATTCAGAAGTCACCATACTTAACACCTTCAAAAGTTACATATTCCATACATCAATACGAGGCATGCTATTTCGAAGCAGCAAACACATCGAATCAAACATTTCATGCCTAAATCAAGCCAAACTTGTCATTTCAAATCACATCCATTCATAAGAACACTCTCAAACTATTTTCAAGCTCATCTATCAACAGAAGAGAAAGTCGAACACGAACTCTACGCAGTCAATCGAATACATCATCTGAAACAAAGAACATAACACATGTTCTTTACATGCAACACACTATTAAAAACGGAAACTTAATACGAATCTCATACTATCTATTTCATCCATAATACAAAATGGAACTCATTCATTTCACATCATGTCATTCTACATCATATATGTAAACGACATCAATCAAAGTTTACATCTATACATATCCCATCGCACATACAACTTTGTATGGCCGACCACATAGCACATATGACATAACCATCATTATATCCAGAAGATCCATGTCTAACTATAAACTTACATACGTACTCTTATAACGATATAAACTTTTATACCATCAAATACGTCTATCGTCACAACCAGAAGTGACAACCATAATACCCTTATGATGTTGATAGTCTAAAATCTGTCAATGTCTGCCATTATTCAAAATACATTTGGAAACATAAAACGATTTCTTTTAAAAAAAATCATTTCGAAAATGTTTTGAAAAACTCTTTTACTGTAAACAAAATCAATTTCAAAAATCCATCATCGTAAAAACCATATCGAGCATCCAGCATAACTCTCTGGACGAAACATAAACGAGCGCCCAATGCCCAAATCGCGCGCACAGATCGGACAATGAACGAACCAATCCCCTGTCGACAGAGGGTTGGGTCGTACCATTTCTGATGGCTTAGACCCTACGATCACCCCGGCGGAAACATATGATGAGTTATGAAAAACATAAATGCATACACCGATCGTCGGGGCGGAAACATAACAATAACCGATCATCTCAGCGGAAACACATCAAGAAAACATAAACTATCGCTGAGACGGAAACATATAAATACATCGTATCGTAAAATATCAAAAGTAATGTCCAATGCATCAAATCAAAATGCAATTAGTTTGAAATCATTTTCTCCCCAAAACATAAATTTGAAAAAAAATCATGAATGAGTCTTTGATGCAATGTTTTCAAAATAATACCGATCGTCCACTGCTCAGTCGCGCGCAAAGACTGGACAGTGTACGTACCATGTCGACAGAGTAATGGGCCAGCCATTTTCCGATGGTCTGGACCCGTAACGATCGCCCCGGTGGCCAACCCGGAACGTAACATAACCGATCACCACGGAGGGTCAAAACATAAAATCACCAAGCACCGTGGCGGAAACAAATTTTCGAGCGTCTCGGCGGAAACAAATTTTACAGTCTAAAAATATCAAAATCTTTTTCGAGCACCGAGACGAAAACATATTAATAGATCTCAAATCATGAAAACTCAAATCAAACGTCGAGGCAGAAACATTTTCTTTATCCTTTATAATCAAAATCAAAACCTCTGAAAACTTTCTTTCTTCCTTCTTTTCTTTTTCTTTTCAAACTCTGTTATGCCAGAAATCAAATTCCAAGTTTTCAAAACATAATTCAAAATATCATTTCAAAATTCAGACTATCAACATCATGGAATCTCCCATACTTCAAAACACCTCAGATTCACATTACTCACCTATACATATACCTATATGAACAACATACTTTTAACTTAATGTACCTGCACACAATATATATATATATTTGACATCATACAAACATGTTTCAATAATCTGAAATCATCAACATCAATCAAAATCATAGCATATCATACCATATAATATTAATCCAATCAAATAACAAACATGACTTATATGCTCCATATGCAACAAAAACTTACTCAGACGATCAGATACCTGTACCCTGTAGCAGCAGTCACCGACACCCTAACCTTTGCTCTGATACCACAACTGTAACACCCCGCCAGAGGTAGGATGCTACCGGCAGGAGACAGGATTGACCCATCTCCATAAGCCCTGAATCTACCGAAAATTTGGCATGAAGTATCCTAAAAACTGGATAACCTGGATCGCAGTCCAGCACCAAAGGCAAACCAAGAAAACATCATCCCAATAAAAGGACCTCAGGTCCAAAAGAACTCATCAAAACCACAACCTAAGGGCTCTGTGCCCACATCATCTATCAACACTCAAGGGCTCTGTGCCCACAACATCACATGCAATCAAAACTTTAAATTATTAATACAAACCACGTACTCAGTACGATAAAATAAAACAATAAATCAAATATCCTATCTTCTAAAACATTTCCCAAGACACTTGCGAGGGTGACTGCCGCTTGGGTAAACCACGTCTCGAGAATGACTTCCAAAACCGACATGATGGACCAATCTACAATTCATCCTGCAAAACTGGCAAACTGGTTTGGTGTGAGTTTTAAAACTCAGTAAGTAACTCTGCTAGTAACACACAACAAACAAGTCAAACATATCAGTCGTTTATCAGATTTACTAAGTTACTTTAAATTCGAATTATTAATTTGTTATTATTCCTTATTCTTAACTCTTATCAAAGTTTCACATTTTCATATTAACATATATGATAATCTAATAGCTAACGCCTAAAGTATACAAAGCAAATCGTATATATCTATACTTTTATCACAATAGTCTAACTTTGAAATATCATCAAATCGCTATGTTAAATAAACTTTTCTCAATACCAAATCAAGCCTTTCTTAACTTCCTTTAATTACAACATTACTACTACGACTTAACAATCGAGATTCATATACATTTACACATACCTTATCACACCTCTCTTATATACATGCCAAAAATGATTCTAAGTTCTTATACATATACATGCATACCAATGCATAACAAACGCACTTTATAACATCTAGCACACATTAGTTTCCAATTTCATTACTAAATTCACATAAGCATTCGTTATCCATATAATCAACGAGCTCCATCAAACACGTACACACACACTGTCACACCACAATCATCATACAACTAATCATGACGCAAACTTAACAACCAATACTTCACAAGGCATACAATCAAGCAATACATACATATCATGGCACACCAAGTTTGTCACGCGACTCCTCATACATAAGCACATTCATAACAAACATTCCAAAACACGACTCAAACACTCACGTACAAACATATGTTTCAAACATATGAATACACCTCTTGTTATCAAATTCAAATGTCATACCTTTAATAATTCTCATAGCTTTTCCTTTATCGATCAAATAATCATTCAGGATCTCTATCTAGGAACATCTGATATAACATCTTTATCAACTGAACATATCCAACCTATACGTATCTTAGTACCATATGCATATACGAATACATACTCATATATTTATACATTTTCATATTTATTCACATACACACTTCATATCGTTACAGATTCATACCTTTATGTACATTCATACATACACATAGTCATTAACATCATTAAACCTCTTACTTTATATTATGCTAATAACAAAAGCCATACCTGCGATGATCGTTTCACTTAGCTACACATAATCTCGAACTGCTTCTCAAACTACTTCTTAACTATCTTCTATTTTACCTAACATATTAATCATCTATACATGTATATATGTAAAATCAAGATACGAAATCACACATTAAGCTCTCATCGCATGAGTTACTTACCTGGCTTCGCGAGCGCCGAAGATCCTAGTCAAGTCGAAATTCTGAGGCCATATTCGGACTCCCAACGGCCATACGAGCGCACTGGTGTGATCGGAATTTCGATCGGAGCTACTGTTCAACATGGGTTTACTGTTCACCGTGGCTTTCTTCCTCGTTTCGCATGCAATCGGCCGTTGTTCGGTGAAATCGACTCCGTACACTCGTAGTACTCGTCGAGGGCTTCGATTTGGTAGGTGGCACGGCTCGTGAAACGACCCAACGAGCCGGGATCGACCTTCTCACGTGCGCGACTTCTCTCCCTCATTTCTCACTGTCGCCGGCGATTCAGCCCCGTCTCTGGCCACCTTCAGCTGCATGGTGGCCGGGTCTGCAGGTCTGGGTGGTCGCGTCGGCCGGCGGTGGTCGGCAGGCCGCCGGCGCGACCTACACACCCTCAAATGCGTGAAGGATCGAGGGGGGGGGGGTAAAGAGGGATTGGGTTTTGTTTTTGCCAAAATTCTGATTTATGAAAACTTGAGGGCTTTATATACTGTCCAGGAAAATATCAAATAAGCCCCTGCGAAAATTACTGATCAGCCCCTATTCTGGAACCTTCTGGAAAATCGCAAATTCGGAGCCCTTCTGATGCGATTCTCGAAAAGTGTTCAACATGAAAGTTGTTCGTCTCGGAAAAACGAGTCCGCTGGTTCACGAATCAGCTCGATCGGAGTTTGTTTACAAATTTTATGGCCGAAACAAGAATCTTTTACTCGTAGAACGATGAAAACGGAAATCGCGTAACCGGCTCTCGAAACCACGAGTTTTCCAACACGACGAAACTTCACTTAAAAAAATATTCCCACCTATTCTCCAACACATAAACCATGATTTTCAATTACCATCACGTTCTAAATCCTTAACTTTAATTCGAAAACTTTCTCGCACTGATACGAAAAAACCCGGGATATTACATCGTACTTTGAGTTTGACTCGAATAAAATCAAATCGTTGTTTGAACATTGGATGATCACTAATTATCAAATTAATTATTTTGATTAGATTGATTGATAAAATGCTTGTGTGAATACATGGTTGTGATGCATGAATAATGTATATCGGATGGATTATTCGGGTGGGGCAATTTTGGAAATTTTAATAAATTTGATTTATTAATTGGACCTACGAGTCCAGCCTTATCTCCTATTTCTTTGTATTCTCTTCTCACCTATTCCCCTCAATGTAAATGAGGTTTATTTAGAAGTGTAGTGTAACAGGTAGAAGTGATACATGTGCTAGAGGGAGAAAGAAAGAGAGAGATTTGATCTAGGATCAATGTAAAGTATCCATCCGCATATCATTATTATTTTATACATACGCGCTTTATTATGTGTTTAGAATGCATGCTTAAGGGTGTATGATGATGAGACCTTAACAAAGATAATAAATGGTTGCCAATTAGCACGCGAAAAACCCTCGCTAATATTAAGTGTCTTTCCTTCCATTGAGTGATTCTCACTCAAGATCCGAGACGGCATTGGTTTGTTGGCCAAAGTCAAGGCCTTTGTCTGTCAAAGATGTGTTTGAATCACGAAGGCTTTGGTCCATATCAGTGTCTTGTCCAAGTTGTGGTTTGTTGGCCAAAGTCAAGACCATTTCTTGTCCATCGACATTGATTACGAAGCTTTCCATGGTCAATGGGTCGCGCTTGACTGGGATCACTAAGTTTGTTGTGCCAAAGCCAAGGCTTAGTTGATTCAGAGGAAAAAAAGTAGGTAATACATTGGATGTATTGGCATATATAAGATATATGTTTCGGACTTGGATGTCCCCAACCGGATCTAGGAATTGGATTGGATCCAATCGATCTTAGAGATCTACCTAGTTAATTATCATACAATTTGTTGGCCAAAGTCAAGATTGTGTGATATTTAACGGATCCTAGCCCACTAGGAAACACGGTTTCCCGAGTACTCGACAGAGGGTTAGAGGCTCGCCGAAAAATAGTGGGAGGCAAGAATTGAGTTTGCAATATTCATTCAATTACTCGCCATACGCGCTCATTTCAAATATTTCGTCGATATCAATAAATGTTAGTTGGACTAATATTTAAATTGTTATTTTTATAAGCAGTGGACTGTATTATAGTTGATTATATAATTGGATTATAGTAATCAATATATTTGAATTAATTAATTTCAATTTACAATTGCTTTATAATTGGATTATAGTAATCAATGTAATTGAGGTTAATAATTTAAATTATATTTGATTGTATACTGGGACTATAATAATCAATATAATACAGAGTACCACAAATCGTTGATTAAATAGTTGAACTATCAGAATCAAGATAAAATGAAAGATAGCATTTAAAACATAATCATAGGGGAAATGTATTTAAATGACTTAATTTTTCTAATTGGGAATAATATTTCAGGATGGTCCTGGAAATATAATAAGTTACTTTATTTGATAAAATAACATTTTAGGCCTAAGTCTGGAGTTAAGCTAATAAGTGGAACATGATATTTGGAATATTCATGTAATGATAACTTTAGTGCTTAATCCATTATACTTGTCATATAGATTCCTTAATTTATTTATTAGAACTAAGGATTAGATTCTTAAAGTATGATATTGAAATTGAAGGATCTTCATAAATCTATACTTAGATTTTAGAAGTATATATTGCAATAATAAACTCTTTGAGAGTTAATGACTATTCTCAAGGAGACAAAGTCAAAGTTTGCAATTAGGCAAGTAGCATAATGCGCACTTTACTTCGATATTCCAGAATGCCAAGGCTTGGCCAAAGGCTTATGGAATGTGGAAAAGGGCAAAGGCAAAATCATTATAATCTTCTAGGAAGATAAAATGACATATCCAAAGAAGGAATAGAAGACGAGCAAGGCTTTGACTTCAAATATGATTGTCATAAATATATTCATTACTAGTATTTAAAATTGGATTTTAGATACTTAGTGTGATATATATATATATATTTGATGTTCAGAATCTGTTATGAACAGGATACTGACTTCAATAGAGATTAATCTACGAATTGGAAACGGGACGACTCTCGCTGCTTTAACCGTATATACCTAAGTTTAGGAACTACCCTCGGGTGTGTACTTTAATTAGGAAACTATTATAATGTAACTAGTTTCACTAGGAACATCACCTTTATATCAGTGTTTAATCAATTGCGGATTGAACCTTTATATTTTAGAACACTAAAGTGTTTTATTATATAAAGATGATATTAAGATAAGCACATTAGATGTGAACAACGGAATTTATATTTAGAATATAAATAAATCTCACATGTATATAATGATAAACAAATAGCTCAAATTGATTTGTTTAGGAGAAACTTAATAGTGGCAATGTTGTCTGGGACACATTAAACAAGAATCATATATCCGTACTTTTGAAGAGTGGGTACCAGGACTGATTTGATTCCAATCAAATAGAGTATACGAATCTAGTTTATCGGGCAAAGTGTCTAATACACTATTTACTTGGTAAAAGTGCAAATGCCACCGATCTGATAGCCCTAGTTCATAGTGAAGCAAGTGGGCCCATGTCTTGCTAGGCTAGATGTGGATATGAATATTTCGTAACCTATACGGATGTCGCATCACGTTATTGTTATGTGTTTCTTTTGAAGAACACAAATCGAAAACTTTTACAGTTTCGACACGAAATAGACATACAGATCGGCTACGGTATTATTTCATCACGGTAAGACCGTAATGAAAATTACTCAAACAATAAGTTTCTAAAATACTTGAAAGAGTAAAGTATTATTTCAAAAGAGGACTCCTCCCGGAAAACGTCAATTTGTCGGTGTGTCCGAACTGAGTAACCGAATTTTGTTAGACATGATTAGGTTAATCATGAGTCGCTCTGAGCTACCATCACAGTGGCGGTGACGTGGCGACGACGTGGCGACACGTGGGAAAGAGACTGTCGGCACCATAGAATTGCGACACGTGTCGACACGTGTCACGCTGTGATTGGTTGATGCTGACGTGGCAAGTTGACTTGGTTGACCTTGTGACGTGGCGGATGATGTGGCGTGACACATGGCGAAGTTGACTTTTTGACCGATGACATAGCTGATGACGAGGTGCCACGTGTCAACTCTGAGTGTCGGCAGCATATGATGATTACACGTGTCACGGCGCACGTTAGCAGGTTGGCTTTGATGGTGACACGTGTCACGGTGCATTTTAGCAAAGTCAAACTTTCTTAGATTCTGATTTATGGACCCGACGCACGTTAGCAGATTCGGCGCATACTGGGCGTCGCGACGCGGAAGGTCTGGGCGGCGCGACGCTGGAAATTACCAAAATGCCCTTTTTCGCCAATTTTCACTGTTTTACTCCAAATCCCTCCAGAATGTCCTGAAACTTTATTTATCTACAAAATAACACAAAACACATCAAAACATTCACAAAACTCAAGAAACTATACAAAATATTAGTTTAATGAGTGGGAAATAGTGATATAAATACCACTCATCACACCCCCAAACCTAACATTTTGCTAGTCCTCGAGCAAAATACAAAATAAAATAACAGAATAAAATTTAACTAAGCCATTTTCGTAGGGATCACGGTTGCATTTAGCATATGCAACAAGCCTTTAAACCCCTAGGTGTCCCTAGTGGATGAGTTGTAGTCTCGTGAGGGTTTACAGCAATGATACCCACAAACATTTTACAAAAGTAAAAAGTTAGTTAAAACTAATGCACACAAAAGCAAAAAACAAGAGAAAAGAGAATAAGAAGTTAGTAACTAATCAGGTGAAACTTCTACTACAAGTTACTAGTTGTTTTGTTTCTTTCTAAATTACTAAATAAGTAAATTCTCCGATTTTTTTACCTTTCTTCATATACACAGTCAACATAATATTAAACAACTTTTTTTGCCCACAACAGTCATAAGTGCAGTTGATAAGAGAGTAATTTTTGTCCTAAAGTTCTATCAGATTTCACACCTTTTTGTAGCAATGGAATAATTTTTCTGATTTTTTCTTTGATTTTTTCTTTGATTTTCTGAATTTTGACTTTTTATTTATATACAATACCTTCCGTCTATGTAGCGAGCTTTGGGTTGGTGACTCCCAAACCAATTGGCTTTAGGGCACCAGGTGTTAAGACACCCCTACGAACTT
The DNA here is from genome assembly GCA_019454045.1 of Zanthoxylum bungeanum. Classification (NCBI taxonomy): domain Eukaryota; kingdom Viridiplantae; phylum Streptophyta; class Magnoliopsida; order Sapindales; family Rutaceae; genus Zanthoxylum; species Zanthoxylum bungeanum. Next base: position 37,146 of record SKCR01006590.1, on the reverse strand, counting down.
AATTACTCAGACTTCAGATATGAATATATATTTTTTTTTTGTAGCATCTTCGATCCATGTAACGAGCTTTGGGCCAATGACTCCCAAACCAGTTGGTTTTAGGGCACTAGGTGTTAAAACACCCTTACAGACTTAATAACCCGGATCTTAGATACTTTATTTTTGTACATCAGAAATTTATTTATTAATTTTTTTTTATATTCCATAACTATGTATAGATGCTTCCTCCAATTAAACTAGATCACGGAATATTACAAACTTTTCAATTACAACTCATGTCCGTATATTACTATGCATGTTGATAATACCTGTCAAATGAGCATATGAAGATTCAATTTAATCAGTATTATGGAGAATTCACAAATTAAATAATTCAAAATGAAATAAACAAAAATTAACTTGTTTCGAAATAAATGGCTTGAAATACGTCTCAAGAGTGGAAATTCCTTACTCGGCTATCTCTTACCAATTTCACCTTTTTAGTTAAAATTAAAACAAAAAATGCAAAATATTTTTGTAATTTTTGAAAATTTTTCAATTTTTTTTTGTATTTTTCGAAATTTTTGGACTAAAAAAAAAACAATACAAACAAGTACTATTAACTATACTTCACCCCCAAACCTAAATGAGACATTGTCCCCAATGTCTTAAACAGTAGAAGAAGAGTTTAGAAAATCGTACCTGATTAGTTGAAATTCTACAGGAAATTAAAGGTTAAGATCCAGATTTATTCGTCGCTTCTTACCACGATCGTCCTTGGACCATTTTATCTTTGAAATGATAGGGTCAACTTGTGGTTTAAATGCTACGAGTTGATCAATTAGATCTGGTGCAGTTCTGGCAGTGAATAGGAGTTCTTTCATAGGTTTCGACACGAACCCATTTCTTCGAGCATCATCAAGAAACACACAAAGAAAATCATAAAATCCATCAACGTTGAGTAGTCCAATTGGTTTCTGGTGTATGTTCAGGTTCGCCCAAGATAGTACTATAAAAATTTCCTCCAATGTACCTAAGCCACCTGGCAAAGCAATAAAAGCATCAGAACGGTTAATCATTTCTACCAGTCGTTCAGACATACCTGGCACGATCAGTTCCTCTCCGTTTGATGATCCAATAAGATTCGCCTCTGCCCAGGGTTTTGGGACGATTCCCAAAACGTGACTGCCTCCTTCCTATACGGCCTTTGAAACGATCCTCATAAGTCCAAGATTACCTCCGCCATATATTAAGTGCATATTCCTTGCGGCTAAGACTCGACCCAGTTCCTGTGCTGCTTCTATGTATTATGGTTTTGTACCAACAGTACTACCGCAAAACACACAGATGTTCTCAACTCGTCTTCTTGAAGTGGCTTCCATTTTTTTTTTTACGTATTTCTTTCTCAACTATGGATGCCTTCAAAAGTGCAATGACGGGCTGAATTTATAGTACCTGAAAAAGGGTGAGTAATAATAGCACAAGTTCCTTCCAGAGGACGATTGTTAGCTAAACAACAACAAAAGAAATCGTGAAAGGTCAAAAAGTTTGGATCATGTCTACGAAAATAAAGATAATTACAAAGGAAAAGCGAATCAAAGTAATAATTAAGGCAACAGAATTGTGTATGCAATACGCCACTCGCATAGTATAAATTCATTAGGATGTGTCTCAAGATTTAATTCTTTACTCAGCCATCACAAATGAATTAGCTCTCTTCTTTTTTTGATTGACAAACACAATTCCTTCTGTCTTAAAATGCTCCGTTTGTGCTTTTCCCTACAAAAATAACACACAAAATTAAAAAGTTCACACTATGTATACACAAAAGAGTTTAGAAGATAATACCTGATCAGCTGAAATTTTACAGGAAAAATTACCGATTGGAAAAATTTATGTTAAATTTACGTTTATTTACCACGATCGATAATTGATCATTTTTTAGTGAAAATTTCGACAGAGTCTCCTCTAAAAACTCAAAATTTCCCCAAATTCATCCTAAAACTAACACTTCAAAAATCACCACAATGTCAAACTTCGCCCCCAATTCTACAAAATTCCATCGATCTGGCAATTCTAAACTCAGAATTCAACCAGTTATTCACCGCCAAACTTCAAAATTCACAATCCTCCAATTTCAACAAAATCAACCACAAACTCATTCAATTTTTCAATTATCCCCTTTACTGCCAAAATTTCAAAACCTGTAACATCCAATTTTTATCAAAATTAACCACTCAAATTATCCACAAAAATCAGATCTGATCATGGATGGTTTTGATCGTGGGTTTGTTGCTTGGCAGTGGGTGGCTTTGGTAGATCTCGGTGGTGGTGGTGCGGCTGGTGGATCTCGGTGGTGAGGCTCAGTTTTGGGTCTCGGCAAGGGTGAGGTTTGGCTCGACGGTTCTTGGTGATGGTGGTTCGATTCTGGTGATGTCTTGGAAGTGGGTCACAGCTCCGGTAATGGATTCGTGATGGGTAGTTTCGGCCAGATGGTGGTGCTCGGAATCGGTGATGAAGGTCTCGGCAAGGATGAAGAGGGTGTCGATCTCGACGGTGGTGGTTAAGACTCGGCGAGATAGTGTGGCAGTCTTGGTGGATCTCGGCTTGGTTCGTTGGTGGCTGCTCGCGGTGTGGATTTTGGTTGGTAGTGGTAGTCGAAACCGGCGATGGTGTCTCGGCTGGTGGATCTCTCGGTGATGGTGGTTTGACACGGCTCAGTTTCGGTTTGTTCTTGGCTCAGCGAAGGTTGCGGTTGTGGTCAGTTTGGATCTCGGTTTGTTGGTGGCTGGTGATCTTTGGTTGGATCTTGGCGATGGCTTTCGGTATGGTGGCTCTCGGTTGGTTGGGTTGCGGTGGTTGGTTGAGAGGAAATGGTGAGATCTGTGAAGAAGGAGGAGTGATCTGTGCGTGGTGGCTGCTGGTTTTAGGCCTGTAAACAAACCAGTGTCGCGACGCTGAAATTGGTCATGCGTCGCGACGCTCAGTAATTTTAGGGTTTTTTTTTTTTTGGCAAAACCATGTCTTGCGACAGATAAATCCATAGGGCCGCGTCCCAAAAGCTGATTCCTTATTCGGCCGTCTTTTCTGGATTGACTTTGTATCTTCGTGATTTTGTCAAATTTTTATTTTGTGAAAATCCCGCTTGCACTGGCTTGCTTTGTCCTGAAAAATTCCATTTTTAATTTTTCCTGCAAAACTCACACACAAAATTAAAAAGTTCACACACAAAAATAAATAGATAAACTACAACAAATTGCATGGGTTGCCTCCTGCTAGCGCTAAATTTATCGTCTTCAGCCAGACGTGACTGAAATTTATTTGTTAAGGAGGTTTCAGTGTCGTTTTGGATGTCCTATCAAAGACAATCCCATGAGCGTTGCTTTTGAAGGTCTATTCCAACGGTAAAGTGGCAAAAAGAATTTTGTCTCAGTCAGTGCTCGTGCCACCCTTTTAATCTTTGTTGCTCCAGTGATTCCTGCAAAGAAAGAAAGAAAATCAGGAGGTCTCGTATGATGCTTGACTTGGAATGGAAATCCATTCTGTCAAGCTTCTGGTTGATATCTTTAATTTGTACTCCCCAAAACAGCGATGTTTCTCCTGAATGCTCTGGATCTTTATTAAGGTCAGACATTTGCTCCTTTATTTGCTCTGTTTCTTGCTCCACATTTTCTTCACAGATGAATTGTAAAATTTTTGTATTCAGCTCTTCATCAGTCATCTGTGAAATACATGCTTCAAAATTGTCAACCAGAGGATGCAAAGATGTTTCTGACATTAGGTCTTCATCCTCTGATATGACTGGAATGGATGGTTCAGATAGATCTTCTTCAAACATCATGGTAAAGCATGCTCCAAGATCTTCATTTTGAGGATTAAAAGTTTGATCCTCCGTTGTTGGAGCAGTTGGTACAAAAAGATCAGCTTCATCTTCGTCAGAATCTGAATAATAAAAGTCAAATTGAGACTTTACCGATTCGGATTCCTGAACTGATACCTCTGGTTGTTGATACTGCTCAGCCTCTTCCTCTGTTGAAGTGTCTTTGTGGATTTCTAGGTACTTGAAGGCTTCATCAGTGTCATCTGAAACTGGTTCTTGAGGTAGGTATGTAGTTCTGGTTTTCTGTTAATTGTCTCATTTGATCTGTCATCCTCTGAATGAATTCTGATTGTCTCTGAATACTTTCAAGTTGCTTCAGGCTTGTTTCAAGCATTGTATCCAACTTTCCGTCTCATTTCTTGGAAAAAATTTTGAGCATATCAATCAATTGTTCTTCCTCTGATGGTTCTGGTTTTTGTTGAGGATAGTAGGTGGATGGTGGATAAGATGGAAAGTATGATGGTTCTTCGTACCATGAAGGATTTTGATAGCTCTGCCACCCTGGATTGTAGTTGTACTCGCAATAATTACTTGGGTGGTTACCGTCACATATCTCACATCTCTCCATTGCATTCTGTTGAGCAAATGTTGTATTGCTTGGTTCTGGCATCCAGTGATAATGTTGGGCTAGACAACAGGCCTCAGAAAACCGGACTGTTGCTCCCAGATTTGGGGTGTATCTTCTTGTAAAGCTCTTGATCTTTCAATCTCCCAATAGTGTTCCATTGTTTAACCACCTGAAAATAAAAGAAAGAAATAAAAATTACAGATAAAAATAAAGAAAATTAGATACAGGTAAATTAGATAGCTTCAAAATTAATAACTCAAGAAATATAAGTCCCCGGCAACGGCGCCAAAAACTTGACCGGCGTAAACACACATGTATAACGCAAGCGCACGTATCGTTCAAGTAGTATAAAAATATCGATCCCACGAGGATTTAATTCCTATTGTTGTTATTAATTGTTGAATCTATTTATTTACAAATATCTAATTAAATGAAGAAGAGAGAGATTGTTTGTTTGTTTGGTTGAAAGACTTTGCTAAATAAATAAATAAATAAAAAGACAAAAGAAAATACTAAGGAAAATAACAAAAGACACAAAGATCTAGGGTTGTGATTTATTCCAATACCATTATAAAAATGAAGTGATTATTTTATAATTAGGAAATACAATGATTTATTAACCTGGAACACGAAATTATGCGAAAGCATCTGTCGATGGTCAGACACAAATACCCAGTATAACCCAATTGAACCATATTCCTATGTCAACCACATTATCTGGAATCATTAAGATTAAGTTCCAATTATGGCTACCCTCGCCCGACAGGTATATTCCTATCCTGTAAGGAAATCTATGAAAGGGTTATCTATCCTCAAGGAAGATCGTGGGCTATTGAGTCTAAGGTCTTAAACTTAAAATCCCTATGTCTAGTTCATTTTAAGTTTACCTAATCAATTTTATTAATGGCCAATTAATAAAAAGCATTAAGATTAAGACTCAATAAATAAATCTTTATAATACCCAAACTATAATCTAACCCTTATAAACTGGTGATATTGAAATTCATCACAACCCCAGATAACTATTTAGTTACAACACATAACAAGGGCTAGTAACTGAAAAACAAAAGACATAAAGTAAAAATACTGAAAAGTGAAAGACATAAAGTAAAACTGAAAAGTAAAATTAAATTAAATGCTAAGGTAAAAGGAATTACTTTTACTACTACTAATTTAGATATCTCCCATAAAATAATATATAAACTTGTTATAATATTACCAACCGACCAATCTGGCGGTATCCTGATTAAGTCAAATTAAGTCCAACCAGCCATATAGGCGGTACCATAATTAAATTACCAACCGACCAATATAGCGGTATCCTTTTTAAGTTAGGTTTAAACCAGATTAAAATAAATTGCCAACCGACCAATATAGCGGTATCCTTTATTAATCAGTATTTTAATTAGTAAACATATTATTTTTAAGGGAGATTAATCTAAATAGTAACAGTAAAAGAATTACCTTTCACCTTAGCTGGGAAATTACTTTCTCATGAATAGTAAAAACTGTAAAAAGTAAAAAACTAAGTTACTATTATTACAAAAAGTAATTAAAATTATTTACAAAACTAAAAATTAAAAACTAAAAAAAAATAAAAATAAAAATTCTAGAGAGAGAAACTCTCTCTAGAGAGAGAAATCAAGAGAGAGAGATGTGTCTTGAAATCTGAAATTTCGCGCTCTATTTATAGGAAAATTTTTCACTGTTCGCGCGTCGCGACCCCAGGACCTCAGCGTCGCGACGCTGGATTTGTCGACGTGGCACGCTCTGGTTCGCTGGTGTGAAGATTCTGGATAAGATGATAAGGTGACACGTGGCAGAGTGGTTGGGCTTCAATTATTGTGACATGTGGCGGCTTCTGATTGGTCGTTGAGATTCTTATCCGCCACGTGTCAGATAAGGATAGGATACTCAATTATTGATGCTGACGTGGCGGTGACGTGGCGACGACGTGGCGACACGTGGGAAAGAGACTGTCGGCACCATAGAATTGCGACACGTGTCGACACGTGTCACGCTGTGATTGGTTGATGCTGACGTGGCAAGTTGACTTGGTTGACCTTGTGACGTGGCGGATGATGTGGCGTGACACATGGCGAAGTTGACTTTTTGACCGATGACATGGCTGATGACGAGGCGCCACGTGTCAACTCTGAGTGTCGGCAGCATATGATGATGACACGTGTCACGGCGCACGTTAGCAGGTTGGCTTTGATGGTGACACGTGTCACGGCGCATTTTAGCAAAGTCAAACTTTTCTCAGATTCTGATTTATGGACCCGACGCACGTTAGCAGATTCGGCGCATACTGGGCGTCGCGACGCGGAAGGTCTGGGCGGCGCGACGCTGGAAATTACCAAAATGCCCTTTTTCGCCAATTTTGACTGTTTTACTCCAAATCACCTCCAGAATGTCCTGAAACTTTATTTATCTACAAAATAACACAAAACACATCAAAACATTCACAAAACTCAAGAAACTATACAAAATATTAGTTTAAATGAGTGGGAAATAGTGATATAAATACCACTCATCACAGAGAAAAGTAGCAAATAATCGGGAATTCATATTGTGTCAAACTCTTATATTATGTTATTGATTCTTTTTATTACGCAATTAAAGGTTTCACATCTCAAACCAACAATTGGAAGATATTCAATTCTACACCTATTAAATTCTAAGATAATCAATGATTATTTTCTCTTTGTTGACAGCACAAAAACGTTATCATTACGAGCTATCTAACTTCGATAATATACCCTTAGGCAATACTACAGCAGAAGACCAACACATAAAATAACTTTACCAGTCAGAACTAGTGTCACAAATCATACATAGAATAAGCATGACTGGATCTATATGGGAGTTGACAAAACACGTTTATGGATTATAAAGCGAAAAATAATAAAGAACAACAACCATCAATTGTATTAAACATTAAAAGGTACTTTAAGAATCAACAACATAAACATTGTAATTTAAATATAAGGGTTCATCCTTAGCTTTGCCCAAGAGATTAGCTCTCCATTGAATAAAGAGATACAACCTTGATAGATCGGAGAGAGGTCATGGTTTCCTTGAAGTTCTTCGTTGTCCTCCCTTGATTTTGTGTTTGTAGCTCTTTGCTGTGTGTTTCTCCTATGTTTATCTCTGATTTTTCTCCTCTTTTAGGGTTTGGATGAACTTGGGTTTATATGGAAAAGTTCCGGAGTCATTATGCGCATCAAAGATGTCAAAATCAGGGTTTTTGGGACTTCCGGGGCGCTGCGACGCTGCTGTTTGGGAGCCACGGTGCCTAACATGTGGGAAAACATATGGAGTTTCTGTGGCACGTCGCGATGACAGTGAGAGGTACATCGCGACGCATGTCTGCTTCTTTGGTTTCATGCTTTCTTCATTTCAACTCTTCCCGCGTGCTTCTGATGAGTCTGTAAGTTCCCAAAACACGCGTAATTGATCCAAACTTCATATTCCATTGCTCCTCATAACAAAGCACAAAATAAACTCTAATTAAGATTAAATACAAGATTCTTAAGCTGAGTTAGCAATGTTCTAAGTATACTTTTATGCACTTATCAAGTAATCATAGACATGTTGAACTTGATGAAGTATAACCTGATACTAACGAACCGACAGAGGAACATGAAGTTCAAGTAGATGAAGAACCTTCATTACCCACACTCCGTAGGTTTGAAAGGGTATCTAGACCTCTTGAATTCTTGTATTTGATATAAGAAAATAGTCTTAGTGTTGGACAATTATGACCCATAGCGTCACTATTTGTACAGATCACGGTGTTGTTGTACAAATTAACTATGTGACAAATGAGATTGCACTCTTATCATTTGTGATAGATCACCAAGATATATAAATGATATGAGGTCCTAATGATTTGTTCCTGGATTGAGAATGATATGAGACAGTATCAGTCCATGAAGGATAAATCATTAAATATCCATAGTTAGAGTATTATCGAGATTGGACATCGATATATATGTAAAAGACTATTATTACACTTGTGCGCGTTGTGAGGGCATAAAGGCATAGTTCTCATATATTTGGGTATAGGATACTCATGCAAGTATAATATGAGGTTGTGTTTACCGATGTTACGGGAAACAGCTTCGCTCTGGATAGACCCCCTCGGAATTCCATTGTTAGTATGACTATGTGTCTATGGAAGTCCAAAATCAGGGTAGGTGTATTTGGCCTTAACTTGAGACTTGCACCGCTCATACTTGCGAAAATCAATATACTTTGGTTTTGGTCGTCCAGGGCTTTAACCGGTTTCTGTGTACGTCTATTCTGGGTATATTGAGAATCGTAGTGTGTTGGGTGTGATGTCAAGATAGAAGTGTCACTCCAGTCATATGGAGAAGATGGTCAAGTAGGATATGGTACTGGTTCTCTTATGTACTGTAGTCATCGGGATAAAATGACAAGGTCAGGTTTATCTTATTATAGAGACTAGTTACCATACATCCGACATGTGTTTCGTACGGGGCAGACATAATTCCAGCCACAAGCCTAGCACGTGACCCATAGCGTCACTATTTGTACAGATCACGGTGTTGTTGTACAAATTAACTATGTGACAAATGAGATTGCACTCTTATCATTTGTGATAGATCACCAAGATATATAAATGATATGAGGTCCTAATGATTTGTTCCTGGATTGAGAATGATATGAGACAGTATCAGTCCATGAAAGATAAATCATTAAATAACCATAGTTAGAGTATTATCGAGATTAGACATCGATATATATGTAAAAGACTATTACTACACTTGTGCGCGTTGTGAGGGCATAACGGCATAGTTCTCATATATTTGGGTATAGGATACTCATGCAAGTATAATATGAGGTTGTGTTTACCGATGTTATGGGAAACAGCTTCGCTCTGGATAGACCCCTTCGGAATTCCATTGGTAGTGTGACTATGTGTCTATGGAAGTCCAAAATCAGGGTAGGTGTATTTGGCCTTAACTTGAGACTTGCACCGCTCATACTTGCGAAAATCAATATACTTTGGTTTTGGTCGTCCAGGGCTTTAACCGGTTTCTGTGTACGTCTATTCTGGGTATATTGAGAATCGTAGTGTGTTGGGTGTGATGTCAAGATAGAAGTGTCACTCCAGTCATATGGAGATGATGGTCAAGTAGGATATGGTACTGGTTCTCTTATGTATTGTAGTCATCGGGATAAAATGACAAGGTGATGAGCGGAAAATATATCAATATTTACCGCCCCTTTTACTTAATATTTTGTTTAGTTTCTCGGGTTTGATGAACGTTTTGATATGTTTTATTTTATTTTGCAGATAAAATAATATCGGGACTCAATGAAATCATTTAGGATGAAATGTGGATCAAATAAGGGCAATTATTGGACTTGATATATTAATTTTGGAGATTGGAAACTTGAAACGGCGTTTTTGACGAAGTGCAGTTTTGGAAATTCCAGTTTTGCGCATCTGTCGTATTGTGGGCATAAACTTTTACTCCGATATCGGATTGAGCTGATTCAAGTTCCAGATTAAAGAAGACTCAACGATCTACAACTTTGAAAGAGAAAATATTTTCAAATGATGATGATTTCATGACCGAAATTGATGAACCATCCAGAAGTGTGTGGAGTGTAATTATTAAAAGTCATTATCAATCATTTTCAAAGCAAAATATTAATTAATTAATAATTAATAAAAATTATCAAATCAACACCAAACAAGATAAGCAATTAGTGGAGCAATTATGGATTTGGTGGAGTAATTAGTGGAGAAATTAATAATGGATTTGGTGGAGAATTTGATGGATGATTTGATGGAGGCAAAATTTTGCCTATAAATACCAAGCCATTTCATTTGTAAAATTCATACTTTCTTCTAAGGAATTCCTTAAGAATACTAAGAAGATTGTATCTTGTTTGTTTATTTACAGCTTTCAGTAATTAATTTCCGCTTTCGCACTTCTTTTCTTTACTTTTTCAGTTTTTACTTTCCGCAATTTACTTTTACGCACATTACTTTTCTTTCTTTAATTTTCAGTTTTTACTTTTCAGTAATGAGGAGGTAACTCCCATTTGCTGGGGTAAAAGGTAAAACTTTTATTACTAATATTTAGATTAATCTCCCTTAATTATAATATATAAACTAGTTAAAACCTGACTTAACGAGGATACCGCCATATTGGTCGGTTGGTAATTATTTAAATTGGTTTTAACCTGACTAAACTGGATACCGCCTGATTGGTCGGTTGGTAATTAATTATTAATTTGACTTAATCTGGATACCGCCTATATGGCTGGTTGGTAATTATCATGCAAAGTTAATATATTATATTAACGGAGATATCTAAAATAGAAATAATAAAAGTGGATCCTTTACCTAAGTATTTTCTTTTATTGTAATTTTACTTTATTTACTTTTCAGCAATTTACTTTTCAGCAATTTACTTTTCAGCAATTTACTTTCAGCATTTACTTTTCAGTATTTAATTTTTAGTATTTTACTTTATGTCTTTTCTTTTATTTAAGTTTTTACTACCTGTAAATATGTGTCGTAACTAAGCCAGTTATCTGGGGTTGTGATGAAATCCAATATCACCGGTTTATAAGGGTTTAATTATAGTTTGGGTAATATAAAGGTTAATTTATTGAGTCTTAATCCTAATGCTTTTTTATTAACTGGCCATTAATAAAATTGAACTGGTAAATCTAAAATGAACTAGACATAGGGATTTTAGGTTTAAGACCTTAGACTTAATAGCCCACGATCTTCCTTGAGGATAGATAACCCTTTAATAGATTTCCTTACAGGATAGGAATATACCTGTCGGGCGGGGGTAGCCGTAATTAGAACTTAAACTTAATGAATCCAGATAATTTGGTTGACATAGACATATGGTTCAATTGGGTTAAACTGGGTATTTGTGTCTGACCATCGACAAAGGCTTACACATAATTTAGTGTTCCAGGTTAATAAATCAATATATTACCCAACTTTAAGATAACCACTTCATCTTTAAAATGATATTGGAAGAAATCACAACTATAGATAGTTTTAATATTGAATTTTCTTAAAACATATTTTCGACAATTTTATTTACTTGCTTTTAAATTTAGAATCGTCACCATTTCAAATCATCAATCAAACAATCTGTTAGATACTAGTAATCATTTGACCTCATAAAATTAATAGTTTGATATTAAGTCCTCGTGGGATCGATATTTTTATACTACTTGAACGATACGTGCGCTTGCGTTATACGTGTGTGTTTACGCCAGTCAAGTTTTTGGCGCCGTTGCCGGGGACTTAGTTATCTTTTACTATTAGTTTAGGGGTTAGATACCTTTACTTGTATCTAATTTCTTTTTACTTATTATTTCTGTTTTCTTGTGTTACAGGTTCTTAGACACTTCATGAGACGAACCAGAAGCTTTGAACTCCGACCACTTGACCTAGAATTGAAAGAACCATCAGACAGTTGAGAAGAGAAAGGCGAGACGGCCAAGAAGCTTTTGTCAACATGGAACCTGAACCTTTGATCGTTGCACCACCAATTCCCATTCGAGACAGAACCATTCCGATGGTTGACAGACTCATTTCATGTATTGTACTTCCTCCAGAAAAGCAGGCGTGTGTGACATCAAAACATGCATTCAGATGATTCAGCAGTCAGTTCAATTTGGAGGGAATGCAACTGAAGATCCTAACGCCCACATCACCAACTTCCTGGAAGTTTGCGGCACTTTCAATTACAACCGAGGAGCTGAAGTAGCAATGAGATTGCGGGTTTTTCCATACTCTTTGAAAGACAGAGCAAAGGCCTGGCTACATTCACTACCAGCAGGTTCCATCACAACATGGAACACCCTAGCCACCAAATTCCTTGCAAAGTACTTTCCACCAGCCAGAACAGCAAAACTGAGAAATGACATCACATCATTTGTGCAGCAAGATTCAGAATCCATGTACGAAGCTGGGAAAGATACAAAGATCTGCTCCGGAAATGTCCTCACCATGAGATTCCAAAATGGCTTCAAGTCCAAACTTTCTATATGGTTGACTTCTGGATTGATGAGAACCACTATTGATGCTGCTGCTGGAGGAGCTTTGATGTCAAAAGGAGAAGATCAAGCCGGGGACCTAATCGAAGAGATGGCCAATAACAATTCCTTGTGGCCAACAGAAAGGAGCTTGATTCAAAGAATTGCAGGAATTTATGAAGTTGGAGCCAACACAGCAGTTAGTGCCAAACTGGACCAGATATGCAAATTCATGGAGACTCTCAACACTCAAAGCAATATTGGAGCAACAAGTTCAACATATGGAGGAGCACCAGAGCCAACTCAACCTGAAGAAACGGTGAATTATGTCAACAATTTTAACAGACAGGAAACAATCCATATTCCAACACCTACAACCCAGGGTGGAGGAATCATCCCAATTTTTCATGGAGCAACAATTCTGGACAAAGGAACAATCCACCACCAGGATTTCAACAGCAGAACTATCCACCACCTGGATTCCAACAGCAGAACAAAATCCAGGAGCAGACAAATGAACCAGGCATAACAGAAGTGTTGACTCAGTTAAAAAAGTATGATGCTATATTTCAATCTCAAGCGCGGCATTAATTCAAAGTCAATCTGCTTCTATTAAAGCACTAGAGAATCAAATGGGACAACTGGCAAATGCTCAGAGTTACAGACCGCCAGGTACCCTTCCCAGCAACACAGAGCCAAATCCAAGAAACATGGGGAAGGAACAATGTCATGCCATCATGTTAAAGAGCGGTACTGAAATCAACAAAGATGTTGGAGTCAATTCAACTGCTGAGAGAAGTTCCAAAAGAAACAAAGCAACAAATGGAAGAAAAAGAAGCAAAGGAAAAAGAACAGATCACTCCACCTCCACCTTTTCCTCAACGTCTTCAGAAGAATAAATTGGACAAGCAATTTTCCCGGTTTCTGGAGATCTTCAAAAAGCTGCATATCAACATTCCATTTGCAGAAGCGTTGGAACAAATGCCCACCTATGCCAAATTCATGAAAGATATTCTTTCACGAAAGCGGAGAGATGGGGGATTACGAGACAGTAGCATTAACAGAAGAATGCAGTGCTATCATTCAGAGGAAACTTCCCCCAAAGTTGAAAGATCCTGGCAGTTTCACTGTTCCTTGCGTCATAGGAGAACATAACTTTGGTAAGGCTTTATGTGATTTAGGTGCTAGTGTTAACTTGATGCCTTTTCTATTTTCAGGAAATTACAGATTGGAGAAAACAATGCCAACTTCAGTCTCACTGCAACTTGCTGATAGAACGCTCGTATTTCCAAGAGGCGTAGTTGAGGATGTGCTGGTCAAGGTTGACAAATTCATTTTCCCAGCAGATTTTATTGTCCTTGATATGGAGGAAGACGCAGACGTGCCAATCATCCTCGGAGAGACCGTCTTGGCTACAGGTCGAACCATTATTGATGTACAAAAAGGAGAACTAACCATGAAGGTACAGGACCAAGAAGTAACATTCAATGTTCAAGGCCATGAATTTTCCAGATGATGAAAAGAATGAGGAATGTTTCAAACTCGATGTGATACACAGTACCATTCAGAACTCTGATAAAAGACCAAGTTCTACTGACAAACTTAAAACATGTCAATTGCCTGTGGAGCCTAAAGATAAAGAATCTTTTGCACTGAAAGAGCCAATTCTTGCTCTACAAGCAACAGAAGAGAAAAAGTTCCACCAGCTCAACGAATTGGAGGAATTTCACAATCAGCCTTTTGAAGATGCCAAATTGTACAAAGAAAAGGGCGAAGAATAAGAAAACATGATGAGAAGTTTAGTGCGCATACAACTGGAACCAGGGCAGAAGGTACTGTTAAACAAATCAAGGGTGAAAATCTTCCCATGGAAGCCAAAATCACGGTGGTCAGGTCCATTTGTGATCACCAAAGTTTTACCAATAGAGCCGTTGAGATACATGATCCTGACGCTAACAAAACTTTCAAGGTTAAAAACAATCGTGTCAAGCACTACTGGGGAGAATCATTTGAGCGACAAAAAGAAAGTGTTACACTTTCAGATCCAGCTTAACGTTCGAGAAGTCATGTCTGGCTGACGACTTTAAACTTAGCGCTAGCAGGGAGGCAACCCATGCAATTTTTGTATATATTGTGATTTGGTGTGATTTAATTTGGGTGTTTTTGCAGGTTTAGTCATTTCAAGATGGAAGAAGCTTTCGCAAATCTTCACAAGCAATTTCCTTCTCTCCCTCCAAATCTCTGATGAAAGTATACAAAGCTCGCTTGGAACGGATGAGGTTATTAACAATCCATGGTATTCCTAATGATATTCGTTGGTAATTGAAGCACGAGTCCGATTGGCATGTGAGTCTTCTGATTCTTTTATTTCACATCTGCCTGGTTTTGGAAAAAAGCACCTAGCAAAGAAACGTAGAGCTAAGCAAATGGGTGTTTGTTTCAAATGTGCACGATTTAATTGCAACACTCGTTGTCGTTCTTTAGGAATGGTGTCTGATAATCGCGAAGACAAAATTAACTTCATTAGGGATGGCTTGAGTAAGGAGTCTTTAGATGATATATCTTCGACTCTTGAGACGCATCCCAGTGGATATGTTCATATAGCCATTCGCAAATTACATACACAATTTCAAAAAGAAAGACAATAGTTAAGTCTCGGGAATCTGACTCAAAAAGACCCTGTTTGCCATTTATAAGAAAATTGGATGGGAAGCTTGTCCCTGACGCATAGACGTTAATCAAGCTGTAATTTTTTGTACATATTATATCTCTTTGTCTTTTCCTAATATTATTGATTTGTTTTGTTGTTTTCTTTTGTTTTCTCCGACAGGATCCAGATCTTTTTGACTATCACGGTCTATTTATTACTTTGCTACTAATCGTCCTTTGGAAGAAACTTGTGCTATTTTTACTCACCCTTTTCAGGTATTATAAATTCAACTCATCATTGCACCTTTGAAGTCATCCAGAGTTGAGAAAGAAAAACATAAAACATGGAAGCCACTTCAAGAAGACGAGTTGAAAACATTTGTGTGTTTTTGCGGTAGTAGTGTTGGTACTAAACCACAATACATAGAAGCAGCACAGGAATTGGGTCGAGTCTTAGCTGCAAGGAATATGCATTTAATATATGGCGGAGGCAATCTTGGATTAATGGGGATCGTTTCAAAGGCCGTACAAGAAGGAGGCAGTCAGTTTTGGGAATCATCCCAAAACCCTTGGCAGAGGCAAATCTTATTGGGTCATCAAACGGAGAGGAACTGATCGTGCCAGGTATGTCTGAACGCCTGGTAGAAATGATTAATCGTGCTGATGCTTTTATTGCTTTGCCAGGTGGTTTGGGTACATTAGAGGAAATTTTTATAGTTCTATCTTGGGCAAACCTGAACATACACCAGAAACCACTTGGATTGCTTAACGTTGACGGATTTTATGATTTTCTTTGTGTGTTTCTTGATGATGCTCGGAGAAATGGGTTCGTGTCAAAACCTATGAAAGAACTCCTCTTTACTGCCAGAACTGCTCCGGATCTAATAGATCAACTCTTAGCTCATGAGCCACAAGTTGACCCTATCCTATCAAAGATAAATTGGTCTGAGGACGATCATGGTAAGAAGCGACGAATAAATCTGGATCTTAACCTTTAATTTCCTATAGAATTTCAGCTAACCAGGTACGACCTTCTTCACTCTCCTTTTACTGTTTAAGATATTGGGGACAATGTCTCATTTAGGTTTGGGGGAGGGATTTAGTTGATTAGTACCTTGTTTTTAGTTTGTATGTTGTTTTTCTTTTTAGTCCAAAATTTTTCGAAAAATACAAAAAAAAATTGAAAAATTTTCAAAAAAATTACAAAAATATTTTGCATTTTTAAGTTTTCATTTTGACTAAAAGGGTGAAATTAGTAAGAGATAGCCGAGTAAGGAGTATCCACTCCTGAGACGTATCTCAAACATATTTCGAAACAAGTTAATTTTTGTTTATTTCCTTTTGAATTATTTAATTTGTAAATTCTCCATAAAATTGACTAAAATGAATCTTCATATGCTCAGTTGACAGATATTATCAACATACATGGTAACATACAGACATGAACTAAAATTGAAAAGTTTGTAATATTCAGTGCTCTAGTTTAATTGGAAGAAGCATCTTAAAAAAGCAATGGAGTAAAAAAAAAAAAAAAAAAAAAAAAAAAACCGTCCGAGATCCGAGTTATTAAGTCTGTTAGGGTGTTTTAACACCTAGTGCCCTAAAACCAACTGGTTTGGGAGTCACTGGCCCAACACTCGCTACATGGATCAAAGATGTTGCAAAAATATATTTATATCTGAAGTCTGGGTAATTAAGTCCGTAGGGGTGTCTTAACACCTGGTGCCCTAAAACCAACTGGTTTGGGAGCCACCGACCCAAAGCTCGCTACATAGATGGAAGATATTGTATATAAATAAAAAATAGAGAAAAATCAAAGAAAAAATCAGAAAAATCAGAAATATTATTCTATTGCTCCAAAAAGA
The DNA here is from genome assembly GCA_019454045.1 of Zanthoxylum bungeanum. Taxonomy (NCBI): domain Eukaryota; kingdom Viridiplantae; phylum Streptophyta; class Magnoliopsida; order Sapindales; family Rutaceae; genus Zanthoxylum; species Zanthoxylum bungeanum. The sequence goes on along the minus strand of SKCR01006590.1, from coordinate 20,156 downwards.
TGTGAAATCTGATAGAACTTTAAGACAAAATATTACTCTCTTATCAACTGCACTTATGACTGTTGTGGGCAAAAATGAGTTGTTTAATATTTGTTGCCTGTGTATTGAAGAATGGTAAAAATAATCGGAGAATTTACTTATTCGGTAATTTAGAATGAAACAAAACAACTAGTAACTTGGTGTAAAAGTTTTACCTGATTAGTCACTAAATTTCTTATTCTCTTTTCGCTTGTCTTTTTGCTTTTGTGTGCATTAGTTTTAATACCTTTTTACTTTTGTAAAATGTTTGTGGGTATCATTGCTGTAAACCCTCACGAGACTACAACTCGTCCACTAGGGACACCTAGTGGTTTAAAGGCTTGTTGCATATGCTAAATGCAACCGTGATCCCTACGAAAGTGGCTTTTTAATTTTAATTTTATTTTGTTGTTTTGCTCGAGGACTAGCAAAATGTTAGGTTTGGGGGTGTGATGAGCGGAAAATATATCAATATTTACCGCCCCTTTTACTTAATATTTTGTTTAGTTTCTCGGGTTTGATGAACGTTTTGATATGTTTTATTTTATTTTGCAGATAAAATAATATCGGGACTCAATGAAATCATTTAGGATGAAATGTGGATCAAATAAGGGCAATTATTGGACTTGATATATTAATTTTGGAGATTGGAAACTTGAAAGGGCGTTTTTGACGAAGTGCAGTTTTGGAAATTCCAGTTTTGTGCATCTGTCGTATTTTGGGCATAACCTTTTACTCCGATATCGGATTGAGCTGATTCAAGTTCCAGATTAAAGAAGACTCAACGATCTACAACTTTGAAAGAGAAAATATTTTCAAATTATGATGATTTCATGACCGAAGTTGATGAACCATCCAGAAGTGTGTGGAGTGTAATTATTAAAAGTCATTATCAATCATTTTCAAAGCAAAATATTAATTATTAATAATTAATAAAAATGATCAAATCAACACCAAACAAGATAAGCAATTAGTGGAGCAATTATGGATTTGGTGGAGTAATTAGTGGAGAAATTAATAATGGATTTGGTGGAGAATTTGATGGATGATTTGATGGAGGCAAAATTTTGCCTATAAATACCAAGCCATTTCATTTGTAAAATTCATACTTTCTTCTAAGGAATTCCTTAAGAATACTAAGAAGATTGTATCTTGTTTGTTATTTACAGCTTTCAGTAATTAATTTCCGCTTTCGCACTTTCTTTTCTTTACTTTTCAGTTTTTACTTTCCGCAATTTACTTTTACGCACAGTACTTTTCTTCTTTAATTTTCAGTTTTTACTTTTCAGTAATGAGGAGGTAACTCCCCTTTGCTGGGGTAAAAGGTAAAACTTTTATTACTAATATTTAGATTAATCTCCCTTAATTAAAATATATAAACTAGTTAAAACCTGACATAACGAGGATACCGCCATATTGGTCGGTTGGTAATTATTTAAATTGGTTTTAACCTGACTAAACTGGATACCGCCTGATTGGTCGGTTGGTAATTAATTATTAATTTGACTTAATCTGGATACCGCCTATATGGCTGGTTGGTAATTATCATGCAAAGTTAATATATTATATTAAGGGAGATATCTAAAATAGAAAATAAAAGTGGATCCTTTTACCTCAGCATTTTCTTTTATTGTAATTTTACTTTATTTACTTTTCAGCAATTTACTTTTCAGCAATTACTTTTCAGCAATTTACTTTCAGCATTTACTTTTCAGTATTTAATTTTTAGTATTTTACTTTATGTCTTTTCTTTTATTAAAGTTTTTACTACCTGTAAATATGTGTCGTAACTAAGCCAGTTATCTGCGGTTGTGATGAAATCCAATATCACCGGTTTATAAGGGGTTAAATTATAGTTTGGGTAATATAAAGGTTTATTTATTGAGTCTTAATCCTAATGCTTTTTATTAACTGGCCATTAATAAAATTGAACTGGTAAATCTAAAATGAACTAGACATAGGGATTTTAGGTTTAAGACCTTAGACTTAATAGCCCACGATCTTCCTTGAGGATAGATAACCCTTCAATAGATTTCCTTACAGGATAGGAATATACCTGTCGGGCGGGGGTAGCCATAATTGGAACTTAAACTTAATGAATCCAGATAATTTGGTTGACATAGACATATGGTTCAATTGGGTTAAACTGGGTATTTGTGTCTGACCATCGACAGAGGCTTACACATAATTTAGTGTTCCAGGTTAATAAATCAATATATTACCCAACTTTAAGATAACCACTTCATCTTTAAAATGATATTGGAAGAAATCACAACCCTAGATAGTTTTTAATATTGAATTTTCTTAAAACATATTTTCGACAATTTTATTTACTTGCTTTTAAATTTAGAATCGTCACCATTTCAAATCAATCAATCAAACAATCTGTTAGATACTAGTAATCATTTGACCTCATAAAATTAATAGTTTTGATATTAAGTCCTCGTGGGATCGATATTTTTATACTACTTGAACGATACGTGCGCTTGCGTTATAAGTGTGTGTTTACGCCGGTCACAAGGTCAGGTTTATCTGATTATAGAGACTAGTTACCATACATCCGACATGTGTTTCGTACGGGGCAGACATAATTCCAGCCACAAGCCTAGCACGTGATCATCTGATACTGGATCGAAATATGCAATACTATGTATACTACGCCTGATATAGATCTTAAATTCCTGTAAGGATGTTTCTGGAGAATTGGGTAGGCATGGCGCTTTGCTAGAAGCCAACCTTGTCTTGTAAATCGGTACAAACGTAGTACTAGGTACTTACGTGTTCGGATAGTCCGACGACCGAATTTACTGCCAACATATCCAGGGATCTCATGGGTCGCTTCCCGAAGATTCACCGATGACGTATGACTTGCACTTTAATTAATCTGGGATTAATTAGAAGAGAGAGAAAATTAATCTGGGATAAAATATCCATTAAAGAGAGATAACGATTAATTTAGAATTAATCGATTAATTATTATATTCTATATATTAAACGAAATTTGATTTCGAAGCGGAATTAAAATTAGATTTTAATTCGGGTGAACGAGTTAATTTAGAATTAATTCATTAACGACGTGAATAGTAATTATGCTAGGCATGATTATTTCAGAAACTTCGTTAATTTGGAATTAACAAACCTGAGCCTGGGATTGTTTGCAAGCGCATTCACATTTCAAATTCGAGTGCGGCACGCAAGTCAAATCAAGTGTCAAATCATTAGTCGCATCAAGCGTCAAATCATTAGTCACTTTGAGTGATGTGACAACTTCTCACATTAATTGATTGATTGATGTGAGTTGATAGAAGTTGTTGAGAAAGCTTTTTGAAAGCTTGAAAGACATTTACTATTATTATAATGGTATTTGACTTTTGATTTTTGGTATTAGATACACAAAATCAAAACAAACCCACTTCACTTTTCTTCTCTCCTCTAAGTCACGCCCAAGGGCTGCCTTTCTCCTCTCTTCTGCTACTCACTGCCGTGAGCTATAGGGAAGCCAAGTGTGGTGATTTTATGGCAAAATCATCAAGAGCTAGCACTCCGAGAGACATGCGAAGGTGATAGGGAAGTCCACCCATGAGCTTGGAATCATCAACCAAAGCCTGGAGCTTGTTGGACGAAGATTGAAGCAAAAAACAGTGAGCTGTGACAGTGGACTGCCAAGCACTCACAAGGCAAAAAATAATTTTTTTTCATCGCCGCGTCGCTCAACCGTTCGATGTAAGTATTCCACGACTTCCTCGTTGTATTCGCACATGTGTTTTATGCTTTGTATTCGATCCTTGGGACCGTAGAACTCCAACAATGGTATCAGAGCGATTAAAAAAGCATGAAATTTGATTAGGGCTTAAAATTTGGGTTAAATGAATTTGAGCATGATTTAATGAAATTGGATGAATTAGTATGCTTAAATGTGTTTTAATTGATGATTGATTGGATAAATTTGATGAAAATGTGTTTGGAACATTTTTCCCCAATTTTTGATGTGTTGGTCGAATGTCAACTACGCCATAATGTCTTGGAATTTTGATTTTTTGATCATTGGATGTGATGGAAATCAATTGGGAATGATGATTTAATGTCGAATTGGATTTAATTAGATTGAATTCGAATCGGACATAAAATCCCCTATATTGCCGAGACTTATTGAGCATGTATTGGGTTTAATTTTTGTTAAAATGTGTTGGACATGTTTTTGTTGGACAATTATAACCCATAGCGTCACTATTTGTACAGATCATGGTATTGTTTAACAAATTAACTATGTGACAAGGAGATTGCACTCTTATCATTTGTGATTAGATCACCTGGATGTATAAATGATAGGAGGTCCCTATGATTAGTTCCTGGATTGAGAAGATATGAGACAGTATCAATCCTCGAAGGATTAATCATTAAATATCCCTAGTCGTAGTATTATCGAGACTGGACATCGATAATGTGGAATAGACTAGTATGGCACTTGTGCGCGTTGTGGGAGCACAACGGCATAGTTCTCATATATTTAAGTATTGGATACTTATGCAAGTGTGATAGGAGGTTGTGTTATACCGATGGTACGGAAAATAGCTTCGCTCTTGATAGACCCCTCAGAATTCCATTGGTAGTATGACAATGTGTCTATGGAAGTCCGAAATCAGGGTAGGTGTATTTGGTCTTAACCTGAGACTTGCACCGCTAATACTTGCGACAATCAATATGCTTTGGTTTTGGTCGTCCAGGGCTTTAACCAGTTCTGTGTACGCCTCTGCTATGTATATTGAGAATCGTAGTGTATTGGGTGTGATGTCAAGACGGAAGTATCACTCCAGTCATAGTGGAGATGATGTAACATAGGATACAGTACTAGTGCTCTTAAGTACTGCAGTCATCGGGATATTATGACTAGGTCATGTATATCCGATTATAGAGACTAGTTACCAGACATCCGACATGTACTTCATACGGGGCAGACATAATTCCAACCCCAGGCCTAGCACGTGACATATGATACTGGATCGACATACGTAATACTACGTATACTACGCCTGACATAGATTATATATTCCAGTAATAATATTTCTGGAGAATGGGTAGGCATGGTGTTTTGCTAGAAGCCAACCATGTCTTGTAAATCGGTAAGCACGTAATACGAGGTACGCACGTATTCGGATAATCCGATAACCGTATTTACTGCCAACATATACAAGGATCTCTTGGGTCGGTTCCCAAAGATTCACCGATGACAGTTGACTCGAATTAGATTAATCTGGGATTAATTAAGAGAAAGAATTAATCTGGGATTAATTAAGATGGAGAAAATAAAATGGGATAAATTGAGATATTATTTCATCTGGGATTAATGTGTTCGGAAGAGAGAGAACACAATTTATTTGGAATTAATCGGTAGAATAAATTTAATAGTTAAATTTGATTTTTCTATTTAATTTATTCATATAGGCTAAAATTAATATATCGGATATATTAATATGAATTGGATTTCATTACAAAATTAAAGTTGGACTTTAATATGAGCAAACAAATTAATTAAGAATTATTCTTAAACGGCATTCGTAATATATTTACGAGGCGTCGTCATTTAATTAAATTCGATTTAATTATTTAGCGACGAAAATTCGTTTAATCGGATTAAACGAATCCGAGCCGCGGCAAACATTCGTAGAATCCATTTGAATTTTGAATTCAAATGTGGGGCCCACTTCACATGTGGTAGTTGGGAGAGTAGTTGGCATTTATGCCAAGCCACCAACTTTCCAACCACCTTGGAATGGTTTTGGTGTGAAACCATTTACCTAACTACCTTGTTTAGGTAAAAGTGTAAATTGGTTTTACCTAAGGACATCTCTCTCTCTCAATAGAACACACTTGAACAAAACTAAAACCCTAGAATACTCCTCAATGGGCGTGAATGGCATTCTCTCATCTCTTTGATTTTGTTGCAAAATCAACAAAGCTATCACTTCATGGAATCAACTAAGGTGGTAGGGAAACCAACTCAAAGCTTGGAATCATCAAGGAATGATCTTGGAGATCTTCATTCAAACAACTCAAAGCTTGGAATCATCAAAGGAAGGATCTTGGAAACCAACTCAAAGCTTGGAATCAACAAAGGAAGGATCTTGGAGATTTTCTTCTCAAAATTTTAAAAGCTGAAATCCATTCAATGTAAGTAATTCCGCAACTTATAATGAATTTATGAACACCTTTTCTTGCATATTAGATCATTGGCATGTTCTAGGAACACTAACAATGGTATCAGAGCCAATTTTAAGAATGAAAATTTTAGGGTTCATGAGACTAAAATTTGGGGCTTTTATGTTTTGAACATGATTCTTTCAAATTGATGATTTGAGCATGCTTAGATTATGTTAACTTAGAGTTGTGCATGATTAGATTTGAGAAAAATTGATTGGATCAAATTTTGGACTCCCCCTTAGCATGGCCGAATATCACTAGCAGTGGACTGCAGTTTTATTTTTTTTTGTAACATGAAATGATGTGTTTAAATGCATGTTTATATGTTGATTGTTCGTTTGATTGGATTAGAATCAAAGTCAATAAAGTTCATGTTAAAATCAAAGTGCATGTTGAGCACGAAATGATGAATTTTAGATTCAATTTGTGCTGAGCATGAAATGATATGTTTTGGCTTCAATTTAAGTTGAGCATGAATTAATGGATTAAGCATGATTAATTAAGTTAATTGATATTTTGGAAATATTGAGTTTAATTAATTAATCATGGCTAATACACTTTAATTAAAGTAATTGTGATATTTGGAATATTATAATTATGTTAATAAGCCTTGAATTATGAATTGGGCTAAAAGTGTGTATTTGGGCTTAATGGGGAATTTTGGATTGGATCTAATTGGGCCCAAAACCAATTCCATAAAGTCCAAATACATCACATGGCCCTTTAAAGAATATAATTGGGCCTAATGGGCCTAAATTAATTTATAGGCAATAGGGTGATTCCTATTGGGCCTTGGCATTTTGGGTTTGACCCATTATGGCCAAAGCCCATGCCTTAAGAATTAATTAAAAGATGGACTTTCATTAAAATGACATTGGATGTTATTGGGCCTTTGAGACCCATTAAGATTGAATTTTGAATCCAAGTCTTTAAGGCTTATAAGTAAGTGTAAATATTTAATTTGGTATTAAATTCAGAATTAGTATTGAATACAAATAAATTGGATTTAAAGTTGTAGTTCAATATAATTCAAGAATACTTACTTTGAGTATTATTCTTAAACGAGTTTGACTCACGCAAATCAAATCATTGTTTGAACAATGGATGGTCATTAATTCAAAGATTAATTAATTGGATTAGATTGATTGAATAACATGATTTGTATGAATACATGAATGTGTTGTATGAATAATGTATATCGGATGGATATTAGAAGGGCGAGGGCAATTTTGGAAATTGTAATAATTTAGAATTTATTAAATTGTACCTGTGTGTCCAGCCTTTTATCTCCTTATTCTTTGTATTTCTTCTCACTAATTCCCCTCAATGTAAATGAGGTTTCTTTATTGTATTATGTAATTGGGTAGAAGTTAGAATAGTTCTAGCCGGGGAGAGGAAAGGGAGTGATTTGTTATAGGAACAATTTATGACATATCCATCCGCATATCATTATTAAATTATTTATCGCGCCTTATTATGCTTTTAGAATGCATGCTTAAGGGTCTATGATGAGACCTAATCAAAGATAATAAATTGGTTGCCAATTTACAAGAAAAACCCTCAAAACATATTAAGCGTTTTTCCTTTCGTTGAGTGATTCTTACTCAAGATCCAAAGTTGGCATTGGTTTGTTGGCCAAAGTCAAGACCTTTGTCAATTGCGGATGTGTTTGAATCATGAGAGCTTTGTTCCATATCGGTGTCTTGTCCAAGTCATTATTTGTTGGCCAAAGTCAAGATCACTTCTTGTCCATCGACATTGATTACGAAGCTTTCCATGTCAATGGGTCCCGCTTAACTGGAATCATTAAGCTTGTTGTCCCAAAGCCAAGGCTTAGTTGATTCAGAGGAAAAAGGTTCGGAAAATATATTGGATATATTGGCATATATATTGTATGTATGTTTCGGACTTGGATGTCCACCTATTGGATCTAGGAATTGGATGAGATCCAATTGATCTTAGAGATCTACCTAATTAAGTATCATACAATTTGTTGGCCAAAGTCAATATTGTGTGTTATTTAACGGGATCCTAGCCCACTAGGAAACACGGTTTCCCGAGTACTCGATAGAGGGTTAGAGGCTCGCCGAAAAATAGTGGGAGGCAAGTATTAGATTTGTAATTTCGTTTAGATACTTGCCATACACTCTCATTTCAATATTTCGTCAATAAGTTAATATATTAGTTGGACTAATATTTAATTGTTGTTTTAATTAAACAGTTGGACTGTATTCAAACTACTTCATTTATAGTTGATTATATAATTGGATTATAATAATCAATATATTCGAATTTTACCCTTCATTTATAGTTGATTATATAATTGGATTATAGTAATCAATATATTGAGATTTACCGATCATTTATAATTGATTATATAATTGGATTATAGTAATCAATATATATTTGATTTTAACCAATAAAAGTATACTTGATTATATAGTTGGACTATAGTAATCATTATATTAAATAGTACCTGAAATCGTTGATTAAATAGTTCGACTATTAGAATCAAGATAAATTGAAAGATTAGTGTTTAAAAACATAATCCTAATGAAAATGTGTTTAAACGACTTTAATTTTCAAATTGGGAATAAAATTTCAGGATGGTCCTGGAAACTAATAAGTTACTTTATTTGATAAAATAACATATTAGGCCTAAGCCCAGAGTTAAGCAAATAGTAGAGCATGATCTTTGGAAGATTCATGTGATGATAACTTTAGTGCTTAATCCATTATACTTGTCAAAAGGACTCCTTAATTTCCTAATCAGAACTAAGGATTAGATCTTAAAGTATGATGAAGAAATTGATGGATCTTCATAGGTCTATTCTTAGATCTTAGAAGCATTAATTGCAATAGTAAACTCTTGGAGAGTTAATGGTTATGCTCAAGGAGCCAAAGCCAAAGTTTGCAATAGGGCAAGAAGCGCAAGGCGGATCTTACTTCAATATTCTAGAAGGCCAAGGCTTGGCCAAAGGCTTCTGGGATATTGAAAAGGGCAAAGGCAAAATCATTACTGTCTTCTAGGAAGACAAAGGACATATCCCAAGATGTCTTCTTAAAACTGTTCCAAATAGGATCACTGAAGCGTGACTGCCGTATGGAAAAAACAGACATGAAGGAATTGAAGAAGAGCAATGCTCTAACTTCAAATATGTTTGTCATAAATATGTTCACTACTAATATTAAAATTGGATTTTAAATACTAAGTGTGATACATAAATATGCATTGATGTGCAGAATCTGCTATGAGAAGGAGACTGACTTCAATTGAGATTAATCTGCGAATCAGAAACGGGACGAAAGTCGCTGTTTTACCGTAGATACCTAAGTTTAGGAACTACCCTTAAGGTGTGTACTTAAATTAGGAACTGTTATAATGTAACTAGTTTGACTAGAAACATTTTCTTTATAACAGGGTTTAACCCGTTGCGGGTATACCTTTATATTCTAGAACACTAAAGTGTTTTATTTTATAAAGATGATATTGAGATAAACACATTAGATGTGAGTAACAGTATTTATATTTTGAATATAAATAAATCTCAAACATATAATATGACGAACAAATAGCTCAAACTGATTTGATCAGATAAGACTTATTTGTGGCAGTGTTGTCTGGGACACATTAAACAAGACTCCTATATCCAAACTTTTGAAGAGTGGATACTAGGACGGATTTGATTCCATTCAAATGATGTCTACGAATCTAGTTTATTAGGTAAAGTACCTAAAATACCTTTTACTTGGTAAAAGTGTAAGTGTCATCAATCTGTTAGCCCTCGTTCATAGTGACGTAAGTGGGGCCATGTCTAGCTAGGCTAAATATGGAAATGATTGGTGACCTTTACATCGCGTTATGGTTATGTGTTTCCTATGAAACACGAATCGGAATCTTTTAGAGTTTCGACACGAAATAGACAAACAAATCAGCTAAAGTATTAAAACCATCACGGTTTGACCATGATGAAAATACTTAAGCAGTAAGTTTCTCAAATACTTGAAAGAGAATAGTATTCTTTCAATGAGGACTCCTCCTGGAACATGTCAATTTGACGGTGTGTCCAAACGGAGAAATCAATTTTGTTAGACATGATAAGGTTAATCATGAGTCGCTATGAGCTACCATTTTCCTCAAAAGGGATAAGCATTAACAGTGCAATACTTATTTTAAATAAGGTTCCATGAAAATCTGTTAGACAGAATTTCATATTAGATATGAACAGGAAAGAAACTGGGTTTTCTCACTCCTGAAGATTTGGGATGCTGGGCATATTTTTGGATGATACCAAACTAGAACCCAAATCGGATAAGTGTCTAATTATAGGTTGTCCTTAGGAAACCAAAGTATAGTACTTATACATCTCACATGAGAACAATGTAATTGTTGCTCGCCATGTGTTTTTCCTAAGAGGAATACCGATATGCAGTGGTAAGTGGGAGGATAGTAAAACTCGATGAAAATCGGAGTAATACTATTCAAGGAACCTAATCCTTAATGGAACACAGACAGTTCATCAAGGATAAAACTGTACCACAATCTTCGAATACACAAGAACCGCATTAGTCAGAGAGAGTCACAAAACAACCTGGGAGGTATAGGTTTCTGATCTCACCTCATAACGGTGTCAATCTTATTGAGGAAGACGAACTAACTACATATGAGAAGTGATATAAGGTATCGACTCCCCATTATGACAGAGTGTCATGAAGTCCGAAATGGATTCCATGTATACCAACTATGTTTAGAAACAAGTTGATGTACTAGAAGGCATTGTGCCAATTGGTACTATATAAGTCTTCAATGAAGACATACATGGATGGTAACATACCAACGTACTAAGCTAACCTTATAGCGAAAAGGTATCGTTATCAACATTGTGTCGATAACAACGAAACCTTTTACCTGTTGCCATGGATAAATCCATTTGGATAATGCTTGCTGATGCTGCATGTTTCATTCATTAAATATGGCAGCTGAACGTCAAAATCGTTTTTCTTAAACGAAAACCTTTTTGGAGGATGTTTATAACATCCTGACGGTTTTGTCTTACAAAAACTAGCAAATAAGATTTGCAGGTTATTCAATCCATGTATGGATTGAAGTAAGCATTGGGTTCTTGGAACTATCGTTTTGATGTAATCATAATGGTGTATGATTTGATTCAAAACAAATATGATTCTTGTGTATATAAGGAGGTTAGTGGGAGCGCACTGACAATGATGTCCTAAATAATGATGATATGTCATTTCTTGGAAATGATATTCCCATATTACAATCGGTGAAAGCTTGGCTTTCATGAAAATTCTCCGTAGAATTCTTGGGAGAAACAACCTTTATTGTAGGAATAAAGATCAATTGGGATAGATTTAAAGTTGTTAACACCCTCCGAGAACTCGTACATTGAAAAATGTATGTGACATAGTGTTTCATACGCTTTGAGCATATGGAGTCACAAACAGGTCAATCCAAGTGATAGTCACTTGATTGATATTAAGAACATCTGTTAGTATCTTAGAGAACTAAGGATGATATCTTAAACTATGGAGAATGAGAACTTGAAGTGACTGGGATTACTGCTGTAAGTTTCCTAACCGATAAAAACAACGGTACAATACAGTTTGAATAACGGAACAGTAAGTTGGAAATCTTCCAAGAAAGATACTATTACCGAATAAACAACAAATGCGGGTTATTACTGCAACTGAGGTAGCAATAGAAGCCATTTGGGTCGATGATAAATCTAATTATATTAGATATAGTTATGAAAGCAGATGAGCTAGGCGTCAACACAAGCTAAAGAATTAATGGTCTCATCAACGATCCAGATATATACTTCGACTATTCATCTGATTCGTTCAGATCATACATCGTGGCAATGTGATGATCGTATAAATCGCATCAGACGATAATCATGCAAATCTGCTGACGAAAGCCTTTCCTAAGCAGTTTGAGCGAACCGTACATAATTCGGGTGTATGACACTCGAGTGACTGGCTATAGGCCAAGCGGGAGATTGTTGGACAATTATGACCCATGGCGTCACTATTTGTACAGATCATGGTATTGTTGTACAAATTAAATATGTGACAAGGAGATTGCACTCTTATCAATTGTGATTAGATCACCTAGATGTATAAATGATAGGAGGTCCCTATGATTATTTCCTGGATTGAGATGATATGAGATAGTATCAGTCCACGAAGGATTAATCATTAAATAATCCCTAGTCGTAATATTATCGAGATTGAACATCGATAATGCAGAATAGACTAGTATTACACTTGTGCGCGTTGTGGGAGCACAACGGCATAGTTCTCATATATTTAAGTATTGGATACTTATGCAAGTGTGATATGAGATTGTGTTTTACCGATGGTACGGAAAACAGCTTCACTCTGGATAGACCCCTCGGAATTCCATTGGTAGTATGACGATATGTCTATGAAAGTCCGAAATCAGGGTAGGTGTATTTGGTCTTAACTTGAGACTTGCACCGCTAATACTACGACAATCAATATGCTTTTTTTTGGTAGTCCAGGGCTTTAACCGGTTATGTGTACGCCTCTGCTGGGTATATTGAGAATCGTAGTGTATTGGGTGTGATGTCAAGACGGAAGTATCACTCCAGTCATAGTGGAGATGATGTCACGTAGGATACGGTACTAGTGCTCTTAAATACTGCAGTCATCGGGATATTATGACTAGGTCATGTATATCCGATTATAGAGACTAGTTAGCAGACATCCGACATGTGCTTCGTACAAGGCAGACATAATTCCATCCCCAGGCCTAGCACGTGACATCTGATACTGGATCGACATACACAATACTACGTATACTACGCCTGACATAGATTATATATTCCAGTAAGAATATTTCTGGAGAATTGGGTAGGCACGGTGCTTTGCTAGAAGCCAACCATGTCTTGTAAATCGGTAAGCACGTGGTACGAGGTACGCACGTATTCGGATAATCCGATAACCGTATTTACAGCCAACATATCCATGGATCTCTTGGGTCACTTCCCAAAGATTCACCGATGACAGTTGACTCAAATTAAATTTAATATGGGATTAATTAAGAAAGAGAATTAATCTAGGATTAATTAAGATGGAGAAAATTAATATGGGATTAATTGAGATATTATTTCATCTGGGATTAAATGTGTTCGGAAGAGAGAGAACACGATTAATTTGGAATTAATCGGTAGAATAAATTTAATAGTTAAATTTGATTTTTCTATTTAATTTATTCGTATGGGCTAAAATTAATATATCGGATATATTAATATTAATTGGATTTCATTATGAAATTAAAGTTGGACTTAAATACGAGCGAACGAATTAATTTAGAATTAATTCGTAAATGGCATTCGTAATATATTTACGAGGCGTCGTCATTTAATTAAATTAGATTTAATTATTTAGCGACAGATATTTATTTTATCAGATTAAACGAATCCGAGCCGCGACAAACATTCGTAGAATCCATTTGAATTTTGAATTCAAATGTGGGGCCCACTTCACAAGTGGTAGTTGGGAGGGTAGTTGGCATTTATGCCAAGCCACCAACTTTCCAACCACCTTGGAATGGTTTTGGTGAAACCATTTACCCAACTACCTTGTTTAGGTAAAAGGGTAAATTGGTTTTACCTAAAGATATCTCTCTCTCTCATTAGAACACACTTGAACAAAACTAAAACCCTAGAATACTCCTCAATGGGCGTGAATGGCCTTCTCTCATCTCTTTGATTTTGTTGCAAAATCAACAAAGCTAGCACTTCATGGAATCAACTAAGGTGATAGGGAAACAACTCAAAGCTTGGAATCATCAAAGGAAGGATCTTGGAGATCTTCATTCAAACAACTCAAAGCTTGAAATCATCAAAGGAAGGATCTTGGAAACCAACTCAAAGCTTGGAATCAACAAAGGAAGGATCTTGGAGATCTTCTTCTCAAAATTTTAAAAGCTCAAATCCATTCAATATAAGTAATTATGCAACTTATAATGAATTTATGAACACCTTTTCTTGCTTATTAGATCATTGGCATGTTCTAGGAACACTAACAGTTTTAATGTTAATAAGCATGATTAATTAGGATAATTGGTGTTTTGGAAATGTTAATTGGGTAATTAATTGTGTCATACACTTTGGTTAATTAAATATGAAATTTGGAATTTTTTTATGTTTAATTAATTGGGTTTTAAATTGGATTTGGGCTTTAAAAGTTGTTATTGGGCTTATTGGGCTTGGTTGTACTAAGTTTGGTTTAGGAAAAATTGGTTGGATCCAATTGGGCCCAAAACCGCCTCCATAAAGCCCAAATGCGACTAATGGACCTTTAAAGTTTAATTGGGCCTAAATTGATTTCTAGGCTTATGGGGTAACTCACGGATTGGACTTTGGTTATTGGGTTTGACCTGAGTTGACCAAAAGTCCACGCCTCAAGAAATTAATTAAAAGCCCATTGGACTTTAATTAAATTAACGTTGGACGTTAATCGGGCTTTGAGACCCGTAACGATTAAATTTGGAATTTAAATCGTAAAGGTTCGTTAATAAAGTGTAATATTTAATTTGGAATTAAATAGTGAATTAGTATTAAATACAAATTGAATTGGATTTAATTGTGTAATTTAATTTAATTCATGAATTCGTACTTTGAGTTCTTATTCGCAAAACGAGTTTGACTCGTGCAAAATCAAATCGTTGTTTGAACATTGGATGGTCATTAATTATCAGATTAATTAATTTGATTAGATTGATTGATAACATGCTTGTGTGAATACATGGTTGCGATGCATGAATAATGTATATCAGATGCATATTAGATTGGTGGGGCAATTTTGGAAATTTTAATAAATTTGATTTATTAATTGGACCTGCGTGTAAATGTAAATGTGGTTTCTTTAGAAGTGTAGTATAACGGGTAGAAGTAAATACTTGTGCTAGCGGGAGAGAGAAAGGGAGAGATTTGATCTAGGATCATAGTGGAAAGTATCCATCCGTATATCATTATTATTTTATTATACGTGCTTTATTATGTGTTTAGAATGCATGTTTAAGGGTGTATGAGGATGAGACCTTAACAAAGATAATAAATTGGTTTCCAATTTGCACGCAAAAAACCCTCACAAAATATTAAGCGTTTTTCCTTCCATTGAGTGATTCTTACTCAAGATCTAAGACTGGCATTGGTTCGTTGGCCAAAGTCAAGGCCGTTGTCCGTCAAGGATTTGTTTGAATCACGAGAGCTTTGTTCCATATCAGTGTCTTGTCCAAGTTGTGGTTTGTTGGCCAAAGTCAAGACCATTTCTTGTCCATCGACATTGATTACGAAGCTTTCTATGGTCAACGGGTCGCGTTTGACTAGGATCACTTAGTTTGTTGTGCCAAAGCCAAGGCTTAATTGATTCAGAGGAAAAATGTTAGGCAATATATTGGATATATTGGCATATATATTGTATATATGTTTCAGAATTGGATGTCCCCTACTGGATCTAGGAATTGGATTGGATCCAATCGATCTTAGAGATCTACCTAGTTAATTATCATACAATTTGTTGGCCAAAGTCAAGATTGTGTGATATTTAACGGGATCCTAGCCCGCTAGGAAACTTGGTTTCCCGAGTACTCGACAGAAGGTTAGAGGCTCGCCGAAAAATAGTGGGAGGCAAGAATTGAATTTGTAATATTCGTTTAATTACTTGCCATACGCGCTCAAACAAATATCATTCGTCAAAACAATTAAATGTTAGTTGGACTAATATTTAAATGTTGTTTTAATTAACAGTTGGACTGTATTCAAACAAATAAATTATAGTTGATTAAATAGTTGGACTATAATAATCATTATAATAAATAGTACCGAAATCGTTGATTAAATAGTTGGACTATTAGAATCAAGATAAAATTGAAAGATTGACATTTAAAACATAATCCTAGGGAAAATGTATTTAAATGGTTTAATTTTCAAAATTGGTAATAATTTCAGGATGGTCTTGGAAACTAATAAGTTACTTTATTTGATAAAATAACATATTAGGCCTAAAGCCCAGAGTTAAGCAAATAGTAGAGCATGATCTTTGGAAGATTCATGTGATGATAACTTAAGTGCTTAATGCATTAAGCTTGTCGCAGTAGACTCCTTAATTTCTTTATCAAAACTAAGGATTAGATCTTTAAAGTTTGATATAGAAATTGAAGGATCTTCATAAATCTATACTTAGATTTTTAGAAGTACTAAATTGCAATACATAACTCTTGGAGAGTTAATGACTATTCTCAAGGAGACAAAGTCAAAGTTTGCAATAAGGCAAGTATCGCAAGGCGCACCTTACTTCGATATTCTAGAAACTCGAGGCTTGGCCAAAGGCTACTGGAATGTGAAAAGGGAAAAGGCAAAATCATTATGATCTTTTGGGAAGATAAAGGACATATCCCAAAATGTCTGCCTAAATGTGGCAAACGGGATCGCGGAAGCGTGACTGCCGTTTGGTCAAGGCAGACATGAAGTAATTGAAGAACGAGCAAGGCTCTTACTTGAAATTTGTTTGTCATAATTATGTTCACTACTAGTATTAAAGTTGGATTTTAAATACTTAGTGTGGTACATAATTTCATATTGATGTTCAGAATCTGCTATGAGCAGGATACTGACTTCAGTTGAGATTTATCTGCGAATTGGAAACAGGACGAAAGTCGTTGTTTCAACCGTAGATACATAAGCTTAGGAACAACCTTATGGTGTGTACTTAAATTAGGAAACTGTTATAATGTAACTAGTTTGACTAGATACATTATCTCTATATCAGTGTTTAACCCGATGCGGGTGAACCTTTATATTCTAGAACACTAAAGTGTTTTATTATATAAAGATGATATTGATATAAACACATTAGATGTGAATAACAGTATTTATATTTTGAATATAAATAAATCTCAAACATATAAGATGACAAATAAATAGCTCAAACTGATTTGATCAGAAGAAACTCAATTGTGGCATTGTTGTCTGGGACACAAGTAAACAAGAATCGTATATCCACACATTTGAAGAGTGGATACTAGGAAAAATTTGATTCTATTCAAATAAAGTCTATGAAAATAGGATAAGTGCCAAATGAAGGTTATCCTAGGGATACTAAAGTATAGTACTGATACAACTCACTATAGAACAATTTAATTGTTTCTCACCATGCGGTTTTCCTACGAGGAATACCGATATGCAGTGGTAAGTGGGAGGATAATAAAACTCGATGAAAATCGGAGAAATACTATTTCAGGCATCGATTCTTTAATGGAACACAAATAGCTCATCAAGGATGAAACTATACTTGTAATTTTCGAGTACACAAGAACCACGTAAGTCGGAGAGAATCAGAAAACAACCTGAGGTAGGGGTTTCTGATCTCACCACATAAAGATGTCAATCTTTTGAGGAATACCCACTTACTACGTTTAAGGAAGTGATACAAGGTATCGACTCCCAATTATGGCAAAGTGCCATGATGTCCGAAATGGATTCCATGTAAATCGACTATGTTTGGACACTAGTTGTTGTACCGCAAGGCATTGTGCCTATTGGTACTTATAAGTCTCAAGGAAGACGTACATGGATGGCAACATACCACGTATAAAGCTAGGCTTTTAGCGGAAAGGTATCGTTATCAACATTGTATTGATTATAATTCAACCTTTTACCTGTTGCCATGGTAAATCCATTTGGATAATGCTTGCTAATGCTGAATGTTTCTTTATGAAATATGTCAGCTGAATGGCAAAATTGTGGTTATTATCTAGGTCCCAAGATCAAACAAGACATGAAAACAATGTGTGAATACATCAACGGAGGTAGCGGAATACTCACATCGATCGGTTGAGTCGATTTGGAAACAAATCAAGGTCAAAATGCTCACTGTTTTTAGGCGTGAACTGCAGCAGTCCACTGTCCACTGTCTTCTGTTTTGAGCTGCGAAACGGAGCTCCAAGCCTCGTCTAACGGATCCCGGCTCATGGGCGAACCTCCCTACCACCTTTGCAAGTCTCGTAGTGTGCTAGCACTTGCAGTTTTTGCCATAAAAACCAAAACTTGGCTTCGCTTTGCTCACATTTTTGGCTTAAAACAACCAGTGAAAAATGCCCCTTGGGCGTGAGCTTGAACGAGAGAGAATGAGAGAGAGAAATGTTGTTTTTTTTTTTTACAAATGTGGTATAACATTTGTTTATATATTTTCTAAAAAATAATAAATGTTTTACCAATTAATTTGTTTTCAAAAAAAAACAAATTAAATCAATTGTAATGACCTTGAGTGTTCCACACTCCAAAGTCAAAAGCCCATCACAAGTCCATCAGTCACACTCTACTTTAAAAAGTGACATGTTGTCATGTCACATCACTCAAAGTGACAAGTGATTGACGATTGATGCGACTAATGATTTGACGCTTAATGTGACTTGCGACGCCGCACTCGAATTCGAATACGAATGTGCTCCGCAATCACACTCGGGCTCGGGTTCGCTAATTCCAAATTAACGATTTTTCCGTCGCGTCGTAATTAAATGATTAAGCCTAGCGAATTCACTATTCACGTCGCTAACGAATTAATTCTAAATTAATTCGTTCTCCCGAATTAAAATCTAATTTTAAATCCGCGTCGAAATCTAATTTCGTTAATATATCGAATATATTAATTTACCGATTAATTCCAAATTAATCGTTATCTCTCTCTAGACGATATTTTATCCTAGATAAAATATCTCCGTAATAATCCTATATTAATTTTCTCTCTCTTCTATATAATCCCAGATTATTCAAGAGTGCGAGTTATGCGTCATCGGTGGATTATCGGGAAGCGACCCATGAGATCCCCAGTAAGTTGGCAAGTAAATACGGTCGTCGGAGTATCCGAATCACGTACGTACCAAGTACTACGTTCTACCGATTTACAAGACAAGGTCGACTCCTAGCAAAGCACCAAGTCTACCAATTCTCCGGTCATATTCATTTAAGAATATTAAGATCTGTATCAAGCGTAGTATACCATTGTATTGTGTATATCGGCCCAGTATCGGATAGTCACGTGCTAGGGCTGGGGCTAGATAAGTGTCTACCCCGTCCGAAGCACATATCGGATGTCTGGTAACTAGTCTCTATAATCGGATATGCATGACCTAGTCATAATATCCTGATGGTTGTGCAACACTTAAGAGCACTAATACCGTATCCTACGTGACATCATCTCCACTATGACTGGAGTGATACTTCCGTCTTGACATCACACCCAATACTCTACGATTCTCAATATAACCAGCATGGTGTACACAGAACCGGTTAGAGTCCTAGACGACCTCAACTAAATTATATTGATTGCCGTAAGCATTAGCGGTGCAAGTCTCAGGTTAAGACTATACACACCTACCTTGATTTCGGCCTCCCATAGACACATAGTCATAATACCAATGGGATTTCCGAGGGGTCTATCCAGAGCGAAGCTGTTTCCCCATACCATCGGTGAAGAAAACACGACCTCCTATCGCACTTGCATAAGTATCCTATACTTATATACATGAGAACTATGTCGTTGTGCCCTCACAACGCACACAAGTGCAATACTAGACTATTCCGCATTATCGATGTCCAGTCTCGATAATACTCCGGCTAGGGATATTTAATGATTAATCTTCGGGGACTGATTACTTTCATATCATTCTCAGTCCAGGAACTAATCATAGGGACCTCTCTTCATTTATATATCTATGGTGATTTAATCACAAATGATGAGAGTTGCAATTTCCTTGTCAGACAATTAATTTGCTACAACAACACAATGATCTGTGCAAATAGTGACGCTATGGGTCATTTTGTCCAACAATCTCCCACTTGGCACATAGCCAGTCACTCAAGTGTCCCCACCCGAACTGTTGGACATGG